>BQNB010116506.1:0-17082 GCA_026074375.1 Tanacetum coccineum
TTTCTCTGGTTTTACCTAAATAATGAACGTTTAGGTATGTATAAAAAAATTATATGCTTATATGTGTATTAATCATGACAAAAAGACGAACATAATGGATATAGTTTTGCATATTAAAAATACTGATTAGAATGTCTTATGTACATGTTTTTGACGATTCTTATTATTATTTTACATATAAAAAGCATTGAAAAAAAGGGTGTACAACAAAAAAATTGTGCATTAATTTAGGAAGGTAATTAAAATTGTTCTTCAAATTGTGTCTACATTCAATATGCCCATTAATGTCATGTCCATTTACAGGTCACCATTAATTACTGCTTTGGTTTTTATGAAGAAAAAAATAATAAATAATTAATTATGTTTTAATTCTATGTTTTTTTTTAACAGCAATTTTATTAATGAACAACTAGCAAGGAGCTAGATTACAAGACAATTAAATGAGGGTTTTTAAACCATACATCCCGACTAAACATTACTTTGCTTCTAGACCTACACCAATGGAATGAACTCGAAACTACATCATCAAAGATAATCGACTTCGAAGGAATTTTATCTTCGAATATAGACTTGTTGCGATAACTCCACATACACCACCATAGCACATAGAAAACACCTTCAAACATCATCTTAAGCTTAACCGGCATCCTTAACGAATCCAACCAGATAAGCCAATCTTCATAAGAATCAACCTCAGTATAAGAAACGTCCCACCAGGAAGAAATTTTACGAACAATCTGTCTTAAAATCGAACATCTGAAAAATAAGTGACAAGCAGTTTCCACCTCACCTTCGCAAACAGGACATATAATAGAACCTATATCGATACCACGACGAGAAATATTGAAACGCAACGGGAGAGCATTCATCTTAACTTTCCAGGCAAGGATATTCACCTTAATAGGCATATACTTAACCCATCGAGTTTTAGAACTAACCGTAGGAAGATAATTATCATCGATCACCCTCCTAATTGAAGCCACCGAAAACTCCCCCGACCCTTCCAATGACCAAGTAAACCTGTCCGATATCGGCACCAAGGCAACCTCCCGAATCATATTCGATAAAGAATCAAGCTGAGACTGTTCGACTCCCCCCCTCACCTGACGACGAAAAGAAGTGTCTAAACTTAGATCGTTTAGCTTAGTCCTGACACTAACATCCTTATCGCACTCTAACGCATAAAGCCTGGGAAAAGCAACTTTTAAAACACCTACGTTAAGCCAATTATCCTCCCAAAATAAAGTATTATCACCATTCCCCAATTTATGCCTTATGTAATCCATAACATTAATACCTTTTTCAAAGTGTATCGGCATATATCTTGCTGGTGGGATGTTCCTGGGGGAGTGTTCGAAAACTATGAAGGGTGGCTGAGCTGGATGGTTAATATTAATCTTCCTCATAAAATCAAATTGTTTCTTGAAGGCGTCTCTTATGTCATGTGGTGGCTTTTATGGAATTTCCGTAACAAGACTATTTTCGAGACCAATGCTCCTTCGAAGGCGACTTTTTTTGATAATGTAGTGAGTAAGTCTTTCTTATGGTGTAGGCATAGATGTAAAGCGTCGTTCACGTGGAACGATTGGCTCAAGAATCATAATCTCATTTCTTTGTAATTGCTAGCTCCTTGCTAGTTTGTCTCTAATAAAATCGGCTGTTCAAAAAAAAAATACCTTTTTCAAAAATTAAACACTCTCACCTCTTTTTTGTTGTACTCAAAACTATTGTTTCATTTCATTTTTAAAAGGATGCACTGTGTCCTTAACAAAATGGCATAATTATTGAGTTAGAATACCAATAACGTACTTATGTGGGTTTAAAATGACACAAGTTAAGCATTTAATCATATATATGGTAGCTGAAATAACCTAGGTTCGATCCACCATTTTGCTATTGTCGCTTTTTTTTATTTTATTTTTTACGCTTGTGTTATAAAAACTTTATTTTTTACTCTTATGTTATAAAAACTACCTATATATAACATTACCTTGAGATATGAAAACTTTTTAGTCATATTACAAGTTATTCGCTAAAAAATGTAAGATAACATTCAATACCGTTTTTTACGAATGATGAGTCCCAATACTGTTACACCGTGTACAGAGGGGTCTCGGATGGGTGTGCAGTAGGTGCTGTCGCACAGGGCCTCCACTTAAAAGGGGCCACATTATTATTAGTTTTTGCATATACATACGTATAATACTATACATATATGTGCATATAATTCAAGTTTATATGCGATTTCTTTTTAGTTTACAAGTATAATAGGGCCTCTATGTTGTTATTGCCTAGGGCCACCTAAAACCCCGAGACGGCTCTGACCGTGTAGGGGGAGATTAAGACGTAGACAATCATACACTCATACCCCTACATAAGGTAGAGAGGCTGGTTCCGGTTCTACCAAATGTAGATAAGGACCTTCGGCCTTGCAAGAAGTGAGGATCAAACCATTTACGTGTTTCAGAGACAAGAGTGATAACCATCTGATCCAACCTTGCTATGTTTATTGTTTATTGAGTCATATTACAAGTTATTCGCTATTATTGTTTATTGAGTTATGAAAACTTAGAGATTACAAATCTTGATGCCAACAAGGTGACCACCCAGTCTGACCTCCATTTTCCACATGTTTTCAAAGACTAGGCAAAAAACATCTCATGAATTGAAAGATGGATAAATATATGCATGAGCCAAAAAGTATAGACGAGAACACTTGATATAACAACTTTTCATTTTTTAAAGGTTAATGGCTTCTAATACCAAGTAATTTTCTCAAATGTCTCATTATAAAAGCATTGGGTACAGTTAAGTTGTGGATGTGATGCCATGCGAAAAAAAAGATGCCACCTCATCACTTTTTCTCATGACACCAGTTTATCACATTGCATCACTTAAATGGGTGTGGCGGTTTGTGTCTCATGATGACTCGCTTTGGTTTCGAGTTATTCAAGCTATACACGGTCCTCGGATTGATCTTCAGTCGATCCATTATTCGTCTTTATGGAGCTCCATTTTAAAGGAAGTGCAAGTTTTGAAAGACAGAGGTTTTGATTTTTTAGATAAATGTTCCATTCGGGTAGGTAATGGTTCGAATACATGTTTTTGGACGGATATCTGGAAAGGTGATAGGCCCTTTAGAGATGCTTTTCCTCGGTTATTTGCTCTCGAGACGAACCATCAAATTTCCGTGAAAGACAAAATGGACGTTGGTTTGGATTCCTCTTTTCGTAGACCTGCTCGAGGAGGAGTGGAAAGTAACCAACTTAATGATCTTGCTGCTATCATGGACACGGTGTCCCTTTCTCCTGCTTCAGATCGTTGGGTTTGCTCGCTCTCTAACGATGGTGTTTTCAAGGTTAAAGATGTTCGGTCTAGTATAGATGACTTGTTTCTCCCTTCTCATAACGATTCTACAAGGTGGGTGAAGAGTGTTCCCATTAAGATTAATGATTAATATTTTGTTGGGGGTCGGCGAGATTGTCTTTCCTTCTAGACTAAACTTGTTCGGATAGGTGTTTCTTTGGAGTCAACTTTTTGCCCGATGTGCCTCGTTGGGGAGGAGGATGTTTCTCATGTCTTTTTTCGATGTCCTTTGGCCCAGGAGGTTTTGCGTCGTATTTGCCGATGGTGGGAGGTTGATTGGCATCAGTGGTCGTCGTTTTCGGGTGTATAAGTGGCTGGATTGGTTTTGGACAATCGCCTTACGTCCAATGTCCATAAGTCTTTTTGAAGGAGTTTTGCTTGTGTTGGTGGGTTTATGGGGCTTCGGAAAGATCCGATCTTTGAGGCATTTTAACAATCATATCGAAGATTTTTGATGCATTGTCTCTGAGCTCTTCCTTTGGTGTATAATAGATGTAATAGGTCAATTTACTTGGGAGTTGGCTAAAACCCTCATTTGATTTCCTTGTAATGTCTTTTTTCTTCGTTCTAGCGCCTTGCTAGTAATAAAATTTCGCCGTTCAAACAAAAAATAACACTCCTCCCTCGTACGAAAGTGGTGTCATGAATCCACATATACCCTACTAAATACAAAAAAAAAGTTGGAAAACTCACGGCTTGAGCTTGTATTTAATAGCCCGCAACCTACCTACCACGGTATGGTATGGTGTCTCGTGCCGCTGTGTTGGCTGGTGGTATGGCGCCAAGCAGAGGGGTCTCGGATGGGTGTGCAGTAGGTGTCGTCGCACAGGGCCTCCACTTAAAAGGGGTCACATTATTAGTAGTTTTGCATTAAATACGTATAATACTATACGTATATGAGCCATATAATTCAAGTTTATATGCAATTTCTTTTTAGTTTACAAGTGTAATAAGGCCTCTATTTTGTTATTGCCTAGGGCCACCGAAAACCACGAGACGGCTCTGGCGCCAAGCCATTAGCCCACTGTACCGAGCCCTCTAAGATATGAACTCTATAAAATATCATAATATCAATCAAACTTTGTTTATCTGGGTTGATATCAATATAAACATGTTTTTTACCTTCAAAATCCACGTCATCTAACAAATGTACATGTCTCGTCATAAATTTATACCGTTATGATCAACGTCAGATTGGAATCACGTTTGATAAGTGAACATTTGAGAAAGTTTGATATATATTTTGAAACATCTAATTTTACGTAATTAACTTTAAAAAAAATACATGTATTCAATTTAATCATGAATTGTTAGACAAAAGAATTACTCTAATATTAAAATAAAAAGTATTGTTTCGTCTCCTTCTTAAAGGACGTATTGTCCTTATAAAAATGGAAAAGCCATTGAATTAAAATATCAATAACGTACTTATGTGCGTTTAAAAAGACACAAGTAAAGAGTTTAATTATTTGTAAGGGTGGCTTAGCTGGTGAAAAATACAAAATTCCTTTACCATTAAGCAAGCCAAACCTGTGTTCGATCCGCCTGCTCGCAATCCTTACAGTTTTTTTTTTCTTCATGAATGTCTCCAACATTTAATTTCGGGGTGTAAACGAGACGAGATAACTCTCGAGCTACTCGGAATCGACTCGTAAAATATTCAAAATCAACTCGATGTAAACGAGTCGAGTTCGAGCTACTCGAGTATTTCGAGCCGATCTTCGAGCATGAAAATACTCTGCTCGTGAAACTCGCGAGCCTTATCGAGCTTCAACTAAATTACATTTTACCCTTTTATCTATATATATTTACTTAATTTTCATATAAATCGAGTCGAGCCGAGCTTGATATTCGAGTATTCATCGAGTTCAATTCGAGCTTTAAATGTGAAAATAATCGAGCTCGAGTCGAACTTCGAGCTCGAGTTTTATATAACGAGACGAGCTCGAGCTCAAAATATAAAGCTCGACCGAGCTCGAGTTTTAATATTCGAGTCAAATTTGAGCTTAGCAGTATTCGACTCGACTCATTTACACCACTACTCGCAACCTATTGATTGATGGTTAACTCATATCACCTTACACTTTAAACATTATAAATTATGACAACCAAAAGTTATTCATTCAGTATTTTTTTTTTCTCTCAAAAATGCATCAAATGAGGTCATGACAAATCGACAACTTTTCACATTATATAGCATAAACTACCTATAAATATATACAACACAGATGTCTTATATATATTTGACGTCAAAAATATACACGATTAAATAAAAAAAAGTTAAGAGATTTTGAAATTTGTGTTATTTGGATCCATCCGAAAAGCCCGATAACATAACAGATAAATGTAAGGGTGTTCATCGGTCGGTTAGTTCGATTAATTTTTTTTCGAGTAAAATTAAAAATCGATCCGGATCGAATTCAAACTAGACTTAACCTAACCGAAAACCAAATTTGTATTCGGTTTGTTTTTTGGCTTCACCCGAATAACTAGAGTTACATAATTTATATTTTTTTTCATTACGTACAATACCAACATAATATTGTACGTTTCATGTTATTATAACATGTGTTTTGAGTTGTTTATGTTTCTCTAAGTGTTTGGATATTTATAGGTAAACTGGCGTGTTTGGAGGGTAACTTTTTAATGTTAATTACACAAAATCGAACTAGTGTCGTTCGGACCAGGCCATTAGAGGTGAGGGCATAAACCCCCTTGCCCTTAAGGCCTTCGCTCGTGCAGTTGGACCACTTCATGGCTAGGCTAACCATTCAAGCAGTTAATACAATTTTGTATCATGTGTGTGGTCAAGACTCGAGCCTTCTAACCGCACGGAGTGGTATGAAAAAATGAGCCAATGTAGATAATTTACGTACATAATTCATAAAACTAACATCTGATCATCATATTCAGATGATATAAAGTTATATATTGAGCGCGACTATATTGGGCCGAAACCCAACCAACCGGATAATCACAACCCGCCAACAAAAGCAGTTAGAAAATGGCGGTTATATAACTGTTTTTACAGTTATATAACCGAAAAACAGTTATATCTGAAAGGTTGTGACAGTTAGAAACGAACCATCACAATGGTTCAGTCACACCCGTTCGTTTAGTATATATAGGAACATTTCTGTAATTCAAAATATGATGACAAGTTTATTAATAAGAAAGATAGGATTTCGATATATTTAATTCAAAGTTATGTTATTCGATCCAAGATCAAGTTTATATCCAACAATTGGTATCAGAGCCAGGTTGATTAACCACATCATCATATACCATTTTTTGTGTTTCTGTTTGTGAATCAAAACAAACCACGCACAAGATTATTTTTTTCGGCCAGAAAGTTTTTTTTTTGCAATCAAGATTAAACACGAATCAAAACTTCATCTTTGTGATTAATCAAAAAGGAGAATCCAATCCTGTCACCAAGGTTTTATCAAACCGGTAACAAGGGTTCCATCCCAAAATTGCAAATTGTTGATATTCAATCAAACCGAAAAATTTCATAACCCAGAAATTTAAAATCAAAGGGTTAGGCACGGTTGTAAGAATTTGACAGATTCAAAACAAAAATCACATCAATTTTGGATAACACGAAGTCATCATCAAAGGGGCAGAAAGCAAGATCAATAGAAAGAGGAACGAACACACCTGTTTGAAAGAAACAAGTATCGCACCATCAATCAGAATCATAAATTGATTCAAGTTAAACACAAAGCCCCAAATTCGTAGACGGTTTCAAGATCCCCAAAATTTGCGAAAACCTAATTTCGCAAAACAATCAAGGGAATCCAGAGAATCAAGAAGATCACAACAACCGCAGAAGAAGAAGAACGGTCACCACCAATAACCGGCGGTTAAAATCACTCCACAAAAAGAAAAAGAAAACGGAAGACCAACCGAGTCTCAAAGAAAGAGACTTTTCTTTTAGCAGGGAAATAGAAAAAAGGAGGCGCAATATAAAAGGAGTAGGGCACACCGGGTTTAATAACCCAATCAGGTTTTCAAAAAAAACCATTTAACCCTTCCATTTTATTTTTTTTGTTTAGAAAATTTACTCCTCTTTTAGATTAAAAAGGAAAAAGGTTTTGTATTTTTATCAAAAGGAAAAAAACCCCTTTTTACCCTTACAAATAGCAAGTAAAAAAACGAACACGTTGTGGTTCATAGCAAGTCAAACCGAATCCTCTGTGATTCATAGCAAGTCGAACCGAATCCTTTGTGATTCATAGCAAGTCAAACCGAATCCTTTGTGATTCTTAGCAAGTCAAAACCGAACCCTTAGGTACATAGCAAGTTTACGATCGATTCCTTGGTTTCATAGCAAAAGTTTCGAGCCTAAATTAAAATTCAAATATGAAAGGATCAATTATTTTGATCAAAGGCAAGAAAGAACCAGATTAGCAAGTAGGCCTGGAAAACACAATATTGATTAGCAAGTTGGTCAATATTTAGCAAGAAAACCTGGTTAGCAAGTTGGCCCAGTAAACAAGCAATATTTTTTGATCTATCGATCAAAACGACAAAAGCAAGAATATCATAACCATACCATTCTCATCCAAACTCGGTTCTGAATATAAATTAAGCAAGTTAAAAGCAAGCAAGCAAGCAAGCATGGTAAAAAGCGACAAGAATGATAACACATCGAACAGTACAACAGTTCGAGAACTAGGAAATGTTTCACTACAATGTCCAAAATTGACCGAAACAAACTACACTACATGGGCATTGATGATGGAGACAATACTGAAGGCATATGGCATTTGGGAAACAATAGTTGCAAAAGAAGGAGTAACAACAAATGAGAAGAAAGAAAACACATCAAAGGCAATAATCTTCCAAACACTGCCACAAGATGTTTTAATCAAGTTTTGCAACAATACTCGAACTGCAAAGGACTATGGGGCTCGACTCAAAGTCAAAGCATTTGGGAAGGCCGATCTTGTTTCACAAGCCACGTCTACACAAACCGGAAGATGAACTAGAGACCTAAGGATAAAAACAAAACAAAAAAAGTAATTGACCTTTCGGAGGATGTTATAATAGTATAATGGCCAAGTTTAAAGGACTTGGTGAAACTTTTGAGGATAAGGTCCTAGTAAGGAAACTACTTAACTCGGTTCCAAAGAAGTTTTTACCGATCGTGGCAACTATAGAACAATATCAAGACCTAGACGAAATGTCATTTGAAGAAGCCGTTGGAAGACTAACAGCCTATAAAGAACGAATCAAGAGTCCCAAGACACCTAAAGCAAGACAAGACAAATCTCATGGCAAGTTCAAACAACAAAATTTATGGTAAATGGCGAGGTAGAGATTTCAACAAAGAAGCCAAGGAAAGCATGAAATGGAAGAATAATCCAAATGCACGCAGAGCAGTACAATCAAGGAACTAAAGACAAAAGCAAGCTCAGGTGTTAGGAATGGTGGGCAGCAGACATTTCGCGAAGGAATGCACGAAAATGAAATACCACAAAACAAACAAAGAAGATCTCACCTCATCTATTGACCACTGACACTAACCTACAGCTGCTATTGAAAGTCAAGTGAAGAACATTAAAATAGCAGCGTTTGTGATTAGGGAGGAGAATATTGGGCCGAAACCCAACCAACCGGATAATCACAACCCGCCAACAAAAGCAGTTAGAAAATGGCGGTTATATAACTGTTTTTACAGTTATATAACCGAAAAACAGTTATATCTGAAAGGTTGTGACAGTTAGAAACGAACCATCACAATGGTTCAGTCACACCCGTTCGTTTAGTATATATAGGAACATTTCTGTAATTCAAAATATGATGACAAGTTTATTAATAAGAAAGATAGGATTTCGATATATTTAATTCAAAAGTTTTGTTTATTTCGATCCAAGATCAAGTTTATATCCAACAGACTATGACTTTTCAAAGAGTATATAGTATCCTGGTACGCTGTTACAAATAGGAAATTTATTTAGGTGCATCGTTGCCACATATGTCTGTTACCAGACTAGGTAAAAATAACATCTGATCATCATATTCAGATGATATAAAGTTATATACTGATTACATAAATAAAACATATATAATACGCATGCAAATGCTCATTTTAGAGCGATATCAAACGCTGTTTTTGATGGCATTACTATATCCACTTTGTTGATCAAAGTATCTGTTCTACAGCATAACCCCGCCATATTTTGGTGAAGCCTTGATCGATGGTAGAACCTGAGACGTGAGAACATCTTGCGGAATAAATCCGGTGTTATTAGGCACTGTATTAGCCAGCAGACCCAAAAAAATCTGCTTAGTGTTCCCCTGAGTCGTCCACTCATTCCATCTTGCTAGTAAAGCAGCATCATTCGTCCCATACTCACATTCCCCGTTGTTATAAAATTTCACCCAAACATAATCAAACACCCCGGTTTTGATTGCTGGGAGCAGTTGGTTCGGCATGAAAGGGCACTGCGGGTGCAGCAGATAAGTAAACCTTTTTTCTGTGGCCCGTCGTGGGCCAACAATGCCTTAGCCAGATCAGACCAGTACTGATCTGTCCCTTTTTCGATGTCGAAATTAATCCATCCAGAACAGCACTACCTAATGGGCGTGAAGTAGATTGGCCACCTAGGTAGGTGTTCTATAAATAGTCAGCAACTTGCTGTGCATCTTGAGGTGATGTGAGCGAGTAGTCCCCAGTAGCCTCACCTATAGAAAGAAAAACCTTAACATCTTTATTTTGGCATGCTTGGATGTCGGAGGAAAATCTGGAGCAAGTAGAAGCAAGATCACAATGGTCTGCTAGGTTCAGGACTGGTTTCTTACTGTCGCCGAAGATATTTAAGAAAGCTATGTTTACGAACTGGTAGTTACCAGTTGCACAAGCGTCCGCAAGGGACCCTTCACTTGCGTTTTGGCCCCAATAAGTGGCGATACTGGCTGCTGCTTTTGAGGGGTTCAACAAAGAGAAAACAGTAATGAAGAGGAGTGGGAGCAATGCCATGGTTTTATGATTTGTGTTTGTGAGGTGTGTTGCTGATGTTTTACTGTTTATTGGAAATTTATAGGGGTAAAATGACGTATTTGGCGGGTAAGTCTTGTGGAAAAACATGGTATTTGTTTTGGATGTTTTTGAGTCGTTTGAAAAGTCAAGAGTTGATTGATTTTGACATGAAAAACTCAGATGGAATCCTTAACTAGCACGCTTAACTAACATCCAAGCTAACTACAAGTAATAGGGTATGTGTGGCGAAATGAGTTGGGGCTGGGTTGAGGCTTGGGTTGGGGCCAGGGCTCATATTATAAGCCAAAATTGAAATTCGTATTTTTGTAAACTTATTTGGCAAATGGGCTGGAGCTGGGCTGGGGCTGGGGCTGGGGCTGGGTCTTATTATTATAAATTTACTAAAAGAACATAACTAAATGAGTTTTTTTGTATATGTTAGATATTTTTGTGGGTAAATAAGTAATTTACGATTTAAAAGCCCTGGTCTAAAGTTTTTAGCCCCTTTTATGGGGATGGGGCTTATAGATACTTATGACTTATAAGCCCTTTCATAAGCTCGTGTGAAAACAAGACTTATTTTATAAGCATATGGAAAAATACGTAGAAGGGGGGGGGGTGAGATAATCCCAGCTCTACGATGTTTTCGTTTAAAAACTTTACATCTTTCGTATCAAATCGCCAATCAAGTGAGATGCAATATGAGAAGTGTCGATAATAGATTTACAACAACTAGCGCATATCTTAACAATATAAGCTCAACCACAATATTAACTACAAAGTACTACCGAATCACAATTAACACAATATTCGCAACTATCTACACAATCATGAACACAATGCAAATATAAAAGTAAAACGATAAATGTAAATACAAGCGTAAAGAGATAAGTAAAAAGAAATGCAAACCGGACACGATGATTTATAGTGGTTCGATCACGAAGCTCCTCTTCACCCTACTCCACTCCCCGAGTACCCAACTCGAGAGTTACTTCACTAGTCAACAAGCTCCATTCTCTGCTGAGAAAATCTTACAAGTTGCTTACATTATTTTCGGACACTAAGCTAGATGTCGAGTTCTTCTTCGGTTACAATCAAACCCGTTATGTTTTATGGCCCATCATAACAAACCTTATGTTTTAAGGCCTAAACAAATAAACCGTGTCACTTATATTATTTTCCGACACTAAGGCATTAAGCTAGATGTCGAGTCATAATCTTAGCTAGAACCAATCTACCACCCACACTTGTATTTTGAGGACTAAAATACTAAGTGACACACCATCAACACTTTTGAATATATGCACTATCCGGATCTACACAACTACACAAGAATGGAAGACATGTACTCGATCTATATGTAACAGATGTTACAAATGAACTAACTAGACTACATAACTTCGTATCGTGACGATGATGAAAGTCTTTCTCTTGCACTTGAGGGAAGAAGGAAATGATATAAGATTGGATCACATTTAAACAAGATTAAACAAGTCAAATGATCAAAGATGTAGAGAGATGTAGTGAGATTTAGAGAGAGAAATAACTAAAAAAAATATGTGCAAAAGGGTTATGAAATACTTGGAAGTGAGCCACTATTTATAAGAGCTGAAATTTGTCTGTCAGAAAACGGCGGTACCAGATATATTAGGAACCGTCGGGAGACCGCCCAGTATTTACGTGGACCGCCCCGACAGACGCCCCTGTTGTTCAATATAGTAGAATGACTTATATAAACATAAACATTATGTAATAATACAATGACTTGAGAGTGCAAAAACCCATTGTTGTTATTAGTTTTCAAATTTTTTAGTAAAACAAAACATAATGTTCAAACAAAATGATTCAAAATTACTAATTATCTCCTAATATTTCTCATAAACAAATTCAATTCACTAGTCTTATTGCTCATTTTAACGAAAATATGCGAAAAATATTTCTCGCTATGCCTTAATGTCAGCAAATTTTATAAAAAAATTGTTGTTGTCAATAACCCTAAAGGCTCGTGTTAACATTTCTCATATTAATATGAAATACTTTCACCTACTTTTTGTTGTATTCAAAACTATTGTTTCATCTTCTCTTTTAAATTGACGTATTGTGTCATGTGTGTTTAAAATGACACAAGTAAAGTATTCATCATCTGTTATGCTTGCTCAGTTGGTGAAAATTAAAACATCTTTACCTTTAAGCAAGGCAACCTAGGTTTGATCCACCAACAGTTTTTATTTATTTTTTTACTTTTATGTTATAAAACATAAAAACTACGTATATATATAACACACGTTACCTTTATAACTTTATAAAAACTTTTTTTTTAGAACGGCAATTTTTTTCACAATATATTTCGCACATGCCTCCAGCGAGGCTTGAACCCACAACTTCTAAGTTGGTGGGGAACTCACATACCAAGGTATACCATTTGTGGCCAAATGAGCTAGCCCAAATATTTTGTAAGACTCAATTTTCCGGCTTATAAATGCGTAGACTTGTATAAGTTTATTACGATATGATAAACTTATATAAACACATAAATCTCAAAATAAGCAAAAAAAGTGAGCTTATAAAATATAAGCCGAAGTCAAATAGACTCATGAGCTCATATTTCTATATATCAATGTTGCAAAAATCGGCCTAGACGGCCTTGTAATCGGCGATTACAAGCTACTCGGCCATACAACTTGGAAAATAAGGTAAATCGGGTGAAAATCAGTCTCGTCAAAGCTGGCAACAAATCGGTCAATAATCGGTCAAATCGGCCTAAACGGCCAAATCGGTCAACAAAAGTCAAACATTTTTTTTTACCTAAAATTAGGTTTTCTATCCACTTATACGCCTTTATTCTCATTTACATCACACACTAAAGATAAGTCTTCACTCTCACAAGTCACAACTGATCTATCCTATGTCAAATTGTCAATCGTAGATTCATATAAATAAAGGTATGCAATATGTCACTTTGATTTTTTAATTCTTACATGCTTGTTTAATCAAAAGAACATCAATCTAGTATTAGTCTGATAATCTGGAACAAAGTTTGTAAAAAGTAGGAGTCAACTGAAGTAATCGTTATCAGATTACAAAATTTGTAAGAGGCCTCGGTGTAGTAACGCCGGCAACGGCGTTGGCCGGCGTTACTACACCCCACCAACGCGTTGCCCAACGGCGTTGGGCTCGGCGTTGGCCGGCCAACGAGCGTTGGGATGTTTTTTAAAAAGAAAAAATTTTCATTTTACCCCCCTAACGGCTATAATTTAAATTTTACTCTTTCCCCCCAATTTTGAAATGTTTCATTTTAGCCCCTAACGGCTAGTATTTATAAAAAAAAAAAATCATTTTACCCCCTAAAACGGCTGATTTAAAAAAAAATTCATTTTACCCCCCTCACTCAACTCACTATATATACAACACATTACCAAATACAAAATCACATACAAATTCATCACTCTTCAAATACAAACATACATCTTTTTAGCAGCAAAAAAAATGTCTGAATTTCCCAACAACAGTTTCATGAATCTCCTCACCGGGTCGATGACGCCGGAACAGTTTCAACAATACCAACAAGAACAACAACAAGCTTTTTTCCGATGGCAACAATCACAAATCCTAAACCGTGATTTAGATAATCTACAACAAAACCCACCATCATTCCACTCAGAATCTTCCCAAACACTCACTCAACCTCAACAAGTCGATTCGCCAAAAAAAGGCGGTCGCAAGAAAACTAAAGCCCGAAGGGGAAAAAATGTTGAAGACGAGCCCCAAGAGCCGGTAGCAGCGGGCCGTTGGCTACCGGTCGAAGAAGAATTGCTTGCAACATGTTACGTGGCCGTTTCCGAAGATAATAATGTCGGAAGGTCACAAAAGCATGACACGTTTTGGTATCGGGTTTTGAACGAGTTCAATTCGAAAAAATTTCAAAACCGTACGAAGGATATGTTGACTAGTAAATGGCATACGTTGAATGCCAATTGCCAAAAGTTCAACGCCGCGTACAAACGGGCCAAACGTTTGGGGAAAAGTGGCGAAAACGATGTGGATTATTTGAAACGGGCTCAAAGTATTTACCGTGACGAGCATAGAGGGGTCGCGTTTTCTCAAGAAGATGCTTGGGCCGTTTTGAGATTCCACCCGAAATGGGACGCACCGGAACAAGTTGACTTAACCGGAGACGTCCCCGGGGCTAGCCAGGAGGATCTATTCGGTCACGATGCACGACCACGTCCGCCCGGCAAACAACGGCCCGCCAAGAAAAGCAAATCCGACGCAACGGCGAGCACCGGTGGAAGTAGCGCGTCGGCCCAATTCGGGGAGCTAATGGAGCAGGAGCTTCGTCTGAAACGGGAAGCCGCCGAAAGGGCTTTCGAAGCTCAAGCCGAAAAAGACCGCACACTAATGCGGTTGGAGGAGTTGAGGTTTCTAGCTACTAGCACCAAGGATTTGGACGAAGACGACGCCTATTGGATCAAGAAGCAAAAAAAATTGATCAAAAACAAAATGAAAAATGATTTGGGTGACGAGGACGACGAAGACGAAGACGAGTAGTTTTTTTTTTAATTTCGTAATGTATTTTTTTTTCGTAATGTTTTTTTTTCGAATGTTTTTATTTCGAAAAGTTTTTTTAAATTTCCGTAATGTTTTTTTATTCGTAATGTATTTTTTATAATTTCGTAGATGTGTTTTTTAAAATGTAATCTTGAATGTTTATTTATTGAATGAAATCGTTAGTTTGTTAAAATAATGAAATAATTGTTTAGGGGGTTTTATGAAAATAAAGAGGTGAGTGGTGTTATTTAGTGTTATGATTAGAGGAGTGGTGTTGGTGTTGGTGTTATGCTGATGTGGCGCTGATGTGGCACCCAAAAAATGGTGTTGCCAAGTTACGATACCTGGCACTCTAAGAAGTAAAAGAGAGAACAACATTTGCATAAGGCTGTGCGGAGTAATAACATAAGTCACCATTCAAAGGGAGAGTCACTCCCATTTTCTTATTTCGGTGAAGCTAACTCGCGCGCGAGTTGTGGGTTGAATGGCGATCGGCTCACCACAAGTGAGTGTCTAATTCGGCCCCACATGTTTTCAAACCGTTTGGTTTATAAAAAAAACTTTTTAAAAAAAACACCCTTTTTTTTACCTATAAATACCCACTACTTCTTTTATTTTTATACACAACTCTTCCTAATTATATACAATCTCTCTAAAAAATTAACACTCATTTTTTTTCCAAATAACATGTCTCAACAAAACACTCCCCGACCCAACAAACGTCAACCAAGAAACCCCAACCGGAGCAATCCGTCGACACCCGAAGGCACGTTTGCTCTCCGAAACCCATCACCGAACACAAACTTTTTACGCCCACAATTATACTATCATCAACCTTACCCAAACCAACCATACCGAAACCCGGCACCGGCACCGCAACAACACGGGTTTTACGTTTACTGGTCACAACCAAACGTTTTTATTTTTCTATGTATCGTATCGTTTTTATTTTTCTATGTATCGTATCGTTTTTATTTTTCTATGTATCGTATCGTTTTTTATTTTTCTATGTATCGTATCGTTTTTATTTTTTAATGTATCGTTCAAGTTTTTAATCTACGAATAAAAGTTTTTATTTAGTTAACGTTTTTATTAATTTCGTACGTTTACGTTTTTAATTTATGAATGAAAGTAAATTAAATAAAAAAAATGATGTGTAAGGTGAGTGTTAAAACGGTTGAAAGGTGAGTGGTAAAGTTGGAGAGAGAAAGCTGATGTGGCGCTGAGGTGGATGGTGAGTGATGTCTCTTTACTCCATCCAGCCTAAGAGTGCTTGTGAAAATCTGAATGAGATTTGTTGATGCTAATCCTGTGTACGATTTTCTACTTGCATGCACTTCCATTGTGGGAAAAGTGTAGTAGGAGCAACTGAAGTAATCTTTATCAGAATCCATTTGTAATTTTTAGGATAAGACCATCAGTATTTGTATGCCATTTTTTGAATAATGTGACTTTGAATTGCTAACTGTTAACTTTTATTATTTATGTCTATGTTTTGAACAATGTGACTTTGAACTCTTTTAATTTTAGTGTATTTAAAGTGTTATATCCATCTCATACAAGTAACTTTAAAATTTATATACTACGTATAAAATTTGCAAAACTGATTAATCACGCCTAGACCAATTACAAGCTACAAGGTGGTCGACCGCCCGGCTAGCGACTCACGATTTTTGCAACATTGCTATATATATCATTTACAATGCAAAACGACGACGTTTTACACCGGCCCGAAAGCCGTAGCCCAAAAACAAAAGCCGTAGCCCAAAAATAAAAAAACTGACCCAAAATCAAATACAAAAAGAAATTTATAAAACACACTTGAGGTCCTCATCCTCTTCATCTTCAAGATCCAAGATCCACTCATCTAATCGATTTGCCTAACCTGTTTGATTTCCATTCATCGAATAACGTTTGATTTGTGTAGATCGATAATAGCTTTCTCTAATCTCTCTTGTTAGATTCGACGTGATTTTTAGAATTAGGGTTTCGATTTCTAATCGATTTCTTGGTTCTAAGTAATTACCATTCATCTGATTTAGTGAGATCTAGGGTTTGTTATTCATTGTTATCTGCTAAATCCCTCTTTATTCGATTCGATGATAATCATTAGGTTTTAGATCTCCTTTCAATCCCCTTCGCCTCCATGAGTCCTAATTCGAATATTGCTACTACCTCCC
>BQNB010116507.1:2900-17287 GCA_026074375.1 Tanacetum coccineum
ATGAAACGTCAAGGTATATTGTTTATTTAGTAATATTTAAATATTGGTCCATTTATAGTTTTATTTATTGAAGTATGAACGGGTTCACAAAATAATATAGTCATGCTACTTTTTTTCGCAAAGCGTGAAAGATATGATTTTTATCGCTACGCGATTTCTAAAGTACCCCTTCTTGATCCGTAAACAAAATGACGATTTATACGCGCTATTATAATTCTCGATAGCGTAAAATATTGTATGTCGCTTGAAGGATAACTTTTTATTGGAAAGTAATGGTAAATTTGCAACTACTTGCAGTACATACTCTTATATAAAATGAAAAGGAGTTTGATAAGTGTAGATTACACATATCTATTTATGCTTAAAAAGGCCCAAATAATCCCAAAACGGATCAAAAATGGCAAAAATGTGCTACTTATAAACTAGAGGGGCCAAAACTGTAGTTACTCTAAAGTTAAACCACAAGGGCCTGTTTTTCCATATTTCAAAGTTAAAGGTTTAAATGTTTAAAAATTATATATAAAGGGTCAAATTTGTAAATTAATATATACAAAGGGTATATATTATCATTTTTGTATTCTTAAAGGTATAAAATGTAATATTTTTATATTAATTATAAAAATATATTTAATAATATCATAAGACTCGATTTTAATTAAAGCCGCGACCTATTTGTTGGTTTATCATTCGTCGAATCGAAACCCTATAAAATAATTAATGTTGATTAAAATAATAAATAGTTACAAAACATGAAGGATGCTCACCTAGTTTGAAAGGAACCGAACCCAGGTATGCCACCACTAAGGATCATTAGTGACATGTTGGAAGAATTAAGTATCATATACCCGCATGGAACATGTGTAATTGCAGCCTTTTCTATACCATAATTGGTTTCCAATCCACTGTCAGCAATGTTTGGATATAACCTTGCGTGGCGTTGTTAGTTTATTATGTATAACAAAAAGACATGTATGTTCAGCCGGTATAGAAACAAAAGAAAACAAAAAAACGCCACAAAAAGAAAATATTACACGGTATATAGAGAAAGGCTATGGCACTTCAAAAGGCTATGGCACTTCAAAATTTTAATTATAATCTTACTCAAAATCCTCAAGAATGACAGTCCTACTTATTTTGTCAACCCCAACATAGTTGAAAGGAATAGCGTCAGAAATAGAAACAATCGTTCCAATGACATCTGTATTTTTGTAATAAAATTATTTAAATTAAAGACTAATACACAAAGTAACAAAGTAAAAAATCTTTAAAAAAACTCACCACAAAGTTCTCTCTCAGAGATTTTTCTTGATGTGAAAGTGATTCGTCAAATAGCATACATATATAAAATAACACAAATGCAAATCTCAACCAAATGCCCTTAACCAAGGCAAAAGATCAAGATCTACACAAAGAGATTAAATCAATGGAATGTTTCCGCCATTTTCATCGACACCAAAGTTACTGATTCGGTAACATGCTCCTTCATCCAGTATTGGTTGGAACTTCTTGATATCTTGGTTCCTAACTGTGGCTTGCACTCAATTACCCTGCATTGCAAAATGATATTGTAAAACTCTTAATATTAAATTAGTTCTACACTTCACAAATTAACCTAACAGATTACCAACCTGACATGCATAGACTGCATCTAAGCGCCACATCCACATTAGGGTCTTTGTTTGGGTGAGACATCCCTAATACCGATCACACGCGAGAAAAATCGTGCCAGGGCATCATCAGGCATAAAAATCGAGGTCACACAACTATCATATTAATCCCATTTCTTAACTACACAAGAGGAGAAAAAACATTAATGTTTATGATATAACTAAAATAACAATAAAATTCAAACATCCATGAATTGAAAAATTCAAATCTTTACCGGGGGTGTATATAGATATTTAAAGAAGAAATGAAGATGAACAAAGGTGAGTATAATTGTGTGTGTGTGTGCGCCTGGTATTTATAATCAATGCAGTAGGGTTTGACATTGATTTGAGTTAGTTCCAATTTAGTAGATAACTTTGGAAAGGATTTTATCATTAAAACTGATTATAACAAAAAAGAGGGATGTTTGAAGAATAGGTCAAAAATATTTTCGGTTTTATGTTTGAAGATTAATGTTTTTCAAAAAAGTTCCTATAATTTTGAACATTAATGATTTTCGGTTAAGACTTTCTGTAATTACCTCGTTGACTCAATTAATGAGATGGTGAAGACAGGTTACGTCAAAAGGGTTTTGTTTTAATATTTTATTGACATTAATGTGTTCAAACTTTCCCTATATTTAAAGGGTAAAAGCCATAAACACCAACGTACTTTTCTGAATTTACCACAATGAACCATTTAATTTTTTATTACCGATATTCACCAATGTACTTTTTCAAATTATTTTTCAACTTTACATAACATTGTGTAACCGTTAGTTATTATGTGACAACGTTAGTCCCAATTTAGCTAACGATCGTTTGAGGAAGTTTCAAAAATCGTCCCTGTGGTTTTAATATATTTTTCTTTTTTTCGAAAAATTTTTCTTTCGAACAAATTTTTTCGAAAAATAAAATTTCGAAATTTTTTTATCTAAACATCTTTTTCCTCGAAAATTTTTTATGTTTCGATTTTTTTTTCGAAATTTTTTACACATTTTTATAAAAAAATTTGAAATTTTTTTTTTTCAAAAATTTTTCGAAAAAATTCTAAACTTCTTTTTTTCGTAAATTTTTTATGTGTATAAATTTTTTTTCGAATTTTTATTATCAAAATTTTCTCGATATTTTTTATAAAAATGTGTAAAAATTTTCGAAAAAAAAATTGAAAATTTTTACACATTTTTATAAAAAATATCGAGAAAATTTTTATAATAAAAATTCGAAAAAAAATTTATACACATAAAAAATTTACGAAAAAAAGAAGTTTAGAAAAAAAATGTTCGAAAAAAATATATATTTTCGAAAAAATTTGTAAAAATTTTCGAAATTTTTTCAAAAAATTTTCGAAAAAAAAAAATTTTCAAATTTTTTTATAAAAATGTGTAAAAATTTTCGAAAAAAAAATCAAAACATAAAAAATTTTCGAGGAAAAAGAAGTTTAGATAAAAAAAAATTCGAAATTTTTTATTTCGAAAAAAATTGTTTGAAAGAAAAATTTTTCGAAAAAAATAAAAATTATATTAATCCACAGGGACGATTTTTGAAACTTCCTCAAACGATCGTTAGCTAAATTGACTAACGTTGTCACATAATAACTAACGGTACAAACGTTTTGTTCAAGTTGAAAAATAATTTGAAAGTACATTGGTGATATCGGTAATAAAAAAGTAAATGGTTCATTGTGGTAAATTTCAGAAAGTACGTTGGTATTCTATGGCTTTTACCCTATTTATAATCATTAATGATTTTCGGTTAAGAGTCTATGCATTAATGATTTTAGTTAATTAATGGGAGGGCTTTGTTATATGTTTTCAGCCGTAGAATATTTTCGTTTTCCACAGTTCATTCCTAGATAATTTTTGGGCCCAGAATAGTTTTGCAAAAAGCGTGTTTTTATATAGATATATATATATATAAAATATATATATATAAATATATATATATATAAAATATATATATATATATATATATATATAATATATATAATATAGTATATATATAGATTATAGATTATTATAGATCATTAATGATTTTCGGCTAAGACTTTCTGTAATTAACTCGTTGACTCAATTGAAGAGATGGTGAAGACATTTTTATGTCAAAAGAATTTCGTTTTTTAATTTAATATCATTAATGTTGTTCAAACTTTTCTATATTTATAATCATTAATGATTTTCGTGTAAGAGTGTGCATTAATGATTTTCGTTAATTTAATATTTCTTTTCCACGTGTAAGAGTCTGCAAAAGAGTTTTGTTTTCCAAGATTAGTTTTTCAAAAGCGTGTTTTATATAGGTTATTATAGATCATTAATGATTTTCGGCTAAGACTTTCTGTAATTAACTCGTTGACTAAATTGAAGAGATGGTGAAGACATTTTTATGTCAAAAGAATTTCGTTTTTTAATTTAATATCATTAATGTTGTTCAAACTTTTCTATATTTATAGTAACTTTGACCGTTAGTCCTTTGTTTAACCAATTATTCGAGTTTTGTTTTTGTCCCACATGGAACATTTGACTAGTTTTTAAGAAAGACTGTGGGGTGTATAAACAAGTTGAGATTATGAGTATTGCAAATGTTGTTTAAAGCCTCTTCGATACCCACGATCCATACTTTTTATTAATCTTGGCCCAAATAATCTATATTGCAAATGGAGATTAATATGACTCAGTTGTTTAAAGCCTCTTCGAAAATCATTAATGATTATAAAAAAAACTCTTTTACAGACTCTTACACAAAAATCTTGGCCAAATAATCTATATGACTCAGTTGTGTGACCTCAGTTGTTTTGCAAAACTAATCTTTGGGCCAAGATTAGTTTTGCAGACTCTTACAAGATTAGTTTTGCAAAACAACTGAGTCATATAGATTATTTGGGCCAATTATATCCAGATTTTAGCTATTTTTTTGTTTGGTGAAGAGCGAGAAGAGAGAGAGTGAGCGAGCGAGAGTTTTTCCCGGATATTTCCTTTTTTTGTACGATTCGGGAATTTTTTTTTTGCGTTGGGACGTGTTAATTATTTTCCCCGAATATTTTCCTTTTTTTGTACGTTCGATATCTTTTTTTTGGCCCGATGAATTAAAAAATTTGTGAACAATAAAAACTTGGACTGTTTTTTTTGTTAATTTTTTTTACGGGATTTTTTGTGTATAGAAAATCGTAAAATAGGTTATAATTGAGGAATCCAACCAGTTTTGTATTTTTTTTAACTTTGGGCCTGGCGTGGGAGGGAGAGGTCCAAATCAAAGCTAATTTTGGGCTAGTTTTTTTTTTTACTTTTGGCCAAAATTTTATGCGAATTTTATGCTAGTTTGTCGACAAATGTGTATATTTTAATAATTTTTTTATATGGCTTATGTGTTGGGCTTCATGTTTTAAAGTGTTTGTTATTTTTTGCTATAGTTGTTTTTTTTAATAAATGGTTGTACGTAAGGTTGTTACATATCGATTATTTTAAAATTTATTAGGTTATCGAAGTATGTTTCCCCCCGCGGGTATTGATTTGTATATCTAGAATAAATCAGAACTTTTGTAATATTTTTTTTCCTCCTACTTTGTGCATACAAATTTAGAAAAAAAAAACAAAAACAAAATAATAAAAAAAAAAAAAAACATTACATTTTTTTCCTCATATATGGTTCCCGCAGATTTTTTAATTTCTTTACTTTAGCCACAAATTTTCTTATGTGACGGCAGTAATTTTTTTTACATTAGCCCAAATTTTTTGGCCCTAGTTCAAAACGGCATCGTTTTTTTGTCGCGGTCAATGGGTGTATATTACTAATTTAGTTTTGGTCTATACTACTACATAAAGTTCTATAGAACGAACTCAAAGCAAAGGCTCCAAACTTCCGGTTGTCAAGTTTTTGCCCTAACTATATGCAGCCATAATACGTATATCAGATATGGTGGCATCAGGTACATAATGTTGTGCAAAAACCGTAAATAATCTAGCCATAGATTAAGAAGCCCATTCATAGATATACTATAAAATCGTTACTAGAGGTGAACATTTCAGTTTTTTTTAAAGTCGGTTCGGTTTTTTAACCAACCGGTTTTAGTCAACCATTCAAAGAACCGGTTTTGACGCTGAGAGCGAGCCGTTTCGTTATAAACCGGTTTTTTCATATGAGAAAAGTGCAATTATTGGTTCGGTTAGTCAACCGTTTTTTATATGCAACCGTTTCGTTAAAAACCTGTTTTAACCGGTTTACAACCCGGTCCTGTCGATTTTTTTTAAACCGGTTACAAACCGCCGGTTCGGTTTGAGAGAAACCGGTTTTAAAAAAAAATAATACCAGTTTCGGTTTTTTTTCTTCCCTCGGTTTTAATGTAACAACACCTCCTAATCGTTACAAATACGACACCAACCGTTTTTTGTGTGTGGGCTAAGTTTGGCCCATTAGTGTTGATCCATATCCAGTTGCTTATTTTATAAAAAAGGATTAAGCCGTAAAATAGCACTGAACTTTTTCAAATTTATCGATTTGGTACATGTACTCTTTAAAAGGTGTACAATAGCAACGAACTTTCAATAAGTGTGTCGATATGCACATTTTGCTGACGTGTCGTACATGAAAGCTGGCATGTGGCACCATTTATAACGTGGCACGTCATCAAAATGTGCATATCGACACAATTATTGAAAGTTCGTTGCTATTGTACAGCTTTTAAAGAGTACACGTACCAAATCGATAAATTTAAAAAAGTTCGATGCTATTTTAGGGCTTAACACACCTTTACAAAATTACGCTACCGACACATATGTAATCACTAACACAAACATACCACCGTCTCCAAAACCGTCATCCACTCTTCCGGATGTATCATCCACACCGACTCGACTTTAGAAGATTTTTAGGTCTTTTTTTAGTTTTTTTTTTCGGATTTATTGATTTTTATAAGTTTACATTTAGAATGAAAATAGGTATCAATATTAATGATAAGTGTTTGATGATATGCAAGTGTTAACATTCAAAGTGGGGAAGTATGTGGTGTTTTGGAAAAAAAAAGCAGAAAGTTGTGGCGGAGACATCTTCAAAGCGGCACTCCACAACCGTGGTTCAAAAATCTACGATAATGTTTGAAAAATTTAGTAGTGTTGCTTATTTACCGTTAGCATATAAACACAATCGCGTACTGTTTTTTAATATATACATTATCTGATTCACAAATCTTAGTTATTTTTGTTTCATCTCGACAGGCAATATTATTAGAACTAGATATTTTTTGTTTGTGTTCATGTGTTTATTGCTGGATAATCTTATAATGGAGCGATAAGCAACTTAAAGCCGTGGCTCTAACAATACAACTATCGGCTCATATATGATAGGTATTATTATTTATCATGTTATAGTTTATTTTTGCTTATGATGAAAATTAAGAAATGTTTGTATTTTGTTGTTTTTTAGATTCAGGATTGGTCAATTTCACTTCCAAGCTTCATTTAAGTTCGCTGATAAAAAGGTTTGTTTTATGGCTCTTTTGCTTTTTGACTGTGTGTTCTTTTGTTTTAAGATTTTTGCAGATTTTGTGTCTGATCTATAGATGGGTTATATAGTAGACTTTTTGCACTAAGAGTTGGAATAAAAATTGGTCCATTAGATTAACTTATAAATTATGCAAGATTAGTGATAACAACGAGTACAGAGAAGAGTGTTTTAATGGCTACACATCTTTTTGGTTTGGAACGGTTTGTCATAACCCAAAAAAGTTACGTATAATATATTGAAAATGAAAAAAAATCAATATCCTTTAATGAATAGTCATTATGGTTGTTTAATTGTCATTTGTGAGTTTCTGCCTTCATGTACGGTCCGAAGGCTGGACCCAACTACAAACAACCAGACATGCTTGAACTTACTTGGAATGAGGGGTGCAAGCGAACAGTCGCCAGGATCCGATGCAAGGCTTTTGGCAACGATAATAGCAGGTTCAGTTTTGGCTAACCAACTGTCTTTTGTTAGATTATGTCCAAATATGAATTAATATATGTCCGGGAATTATACGAGCCTACGGGGACGCACGCATTTATATGTAGAATAACGAGTATAATATAAATTATCAATTAATATGTGTATAAACAAACAATCGTTAAATGTTTAACGATATTTAAGACCATTAAAAGTTAAAGGACTTAATACGCAAAACTGAGAAAAAGGAAGTTTCGGTTTGACCCTTTTCCTTGTTCTAGTCGGCAGGAAACATAGTTTCCTAATAGGATTAGGAGATTTATTTTTAAGGGCTATAAATAGAGCTTGGTTTTTCATTATTTGATATACCGAAATCAAATCCTACATCCTAAAAACATACCTTGTGTATCCTCCTGCTCAACCGAACCGTTGAACACCTTCCAGGTTTTTCAGTTTTGCGTGCTGCTATAGGCGTGGACGCTCTAATTCACAACCCATTAGGGATTCGTTCGGCCAACATCACCAAGCTATTAACATGACTCGATGGGAGGGGTCGTTCGTGTTTTGATTTGAATCAAAGACGAAGGGATTGTTGTTCCAGATACACTAAGTACTGAGCATACCTCGTTATTTTCAAGAACGTATAGTAGTGTGGTAAACGTAGATGAATTATATTTTGATTATTGTGGATATTGCGTGGTATAAAGATTTAATCACACGCGAAAGATAGAAAAAGATAAAGGTGTTAATGTTACCTTTAAGGAGCGTGTATATCGTTTCGTGCTAAAAGGTAATCATCTTCTATCCTTGTTAATTAATGAGTTATACATGTGATCTTTAATTCCGTTGCGTACTCGTGTTTATTAATTGGTTAATTAGAATCGTAAAAACCCCAAACAGTGGACATCACAGCCATCGTGTAAATCTTGTAATTACAAGGAATAAAAATTAGACAAATTAGGTTTCGTGATTAATATTAATGCCTCCCGGTGGTCGTTTTTATGTAAAAGGATTTGACATCTTGATGGTTAATAAATTAAATTAGACGGAGATCTTGGTTGTATGACTATTTTATATAAAACTTGAATGTATTAATTTGTTAATTGTTTGTAAGTTTTGTGTATAATTGTTTAAATGGGTGAACCATGAAAAAATCCTAACAAATTTATATCAATGGATTAATATTAAATATTTAAATCTTGTTAATTTGTTAAAAAGATTTGGTTTAAATATGATCAAGATTCGCATAATTTTAAATATTTTCTTAATTGGTAAGATCCATGATTCAAGAATTCGAGAAGACCCTTATTATTGAATTAATGGGTCCTAAAAATAGTTAAAAGATTTATGTGCTATATGGTGTATATTTGTATAAGGCTTACGCAATCGATTTTGTCGATGGATGTTTGCCGGTAGTTATATAGGACGAAAGAGCCTTATATGAAATAGTATTGGCATGTTAATTATTAGATAATTTAGGATTATAATTTATGTTTGCCATGCATTTAATTGTTAAGCGAGTTTAAATAAAAGTTATTTTAGTTTAGTTGATGTTTATATGTTTTGATTTTTTAAGTTCTTGACTTTGATAAAAAAAAATAAAAGCTGTTTTTCGGAAACAAAGATATAAACATGACTAAAGATTATCAAAATAAGATTTATTATGGATTATTAAATTGAAGTCTTATGTGTCAATTTGGGTTCAACTTACAACTGATAATCATGCCTACGGGTTCCCACGACGAGACTTATACAATTTAATAATTTATAATGTATTCTTTAAATTAAAGTTTTAATTTTTATCAATGACGTAATTTGCAAAAGTACTATATAGTTGCAAGATAGTAGGTTCATGAAGACACTTCAAGAAGACTTCAGGTCCTGTAGATACCATTACCACATAAATACCCTTACTACGTTGTAGTTTACCTACCTTGTATATGCTATAATAAGCGGACACAACTAGCGAGGGGGGGGGGGGGTCGGGTCCGGTGACGGGGGGGGGGGTGGGTTGGGTGAAAGGGGGGTGGGGGGGGGGGGATTTTTTAATCATTTTTTTAATCTTTTGCCCTGCGATAAAAAGGCAAATCTTTATATTTAAAATACGTTGAATCGTCAATTTTTTAAGGTCTCACTAAATTTATGTAAAAGATAACGATGATAATAGGTGGATACGTAATAATAACTTAATGAGTAAAAGTTTTTATTAAAATACAATGATTACGAAGATGTAATGCATCTTCTCGTACATATTTGTCAATTCAAATAAAACACCTTTTTTCCAACTAGGTGTTGCCATCCAATTTGTAAAAAACTGTAGATTGCTCTTTACTAGGCATGAACGTGTTAGATATTTCAATCGCAAGGTAATTATATGCGGTTTTCGTGAGAAACGACGATGAGTGTTGACATAATTACTGTTTTTGATTGGGACCTACCTTAGCGTTGTTGTGGTTAACCTGTTAACACCGGCATAGATGGAAAACATGCTTACTATATATATATTGTAATAAAGGTAAATCCCATTATATGGTTTTAAAGAATTGCGAAATAAGTTGTGAATTATCAATCGTTGATTACCTTTTGAATACACCATCACTAGCAGATCAACTGATGTGGTGGGGGTATGTCAAGTTGGGTCCTAACCTTAGAAAATTAATTGTTTAATTAAATAAACGTGGGTAATTAATTTTCTTCAAGGAGTATTATCGAAAATACTAAATTCTTGAACTTTTTATGTTTTTGTAGATGGCACTACCTGTTCAAAACATAAACCACTCGGCTTTCAGGTCGATGTTTAAAAAGGAAAAACTTTCTGGCAATGACTGGTTTGCTCGACTTAAGTTAGTCTTGAGAGTCGAGAAGAAAATGTATGTCATTGAACAGCCTTTACCTCCTGCTCCTGAGCCTGTTGCTGAACCAAATATTGTTGCTCAGTGGACAACTCTATATGATGCTCATACTGAGATTGCTTGTCTGATGCTTGGGAGTATGACCCCTGATCTACATAGACAATTTGAATTGCACTATCCGTATGACATGATCAAGAGGCTTAGATCTATGTTTGAGAAACAGCTGGAGTGTAGAAGTTTGACTTATCCCAATCTTTTCATGCTGGCAAAAAAGAGGAGGTAAACCAGTGCTGACTATGTCCTTAAATGAAAGGATATGTGGAGAAACTGAACGTCTTGGTTATGTACTAACACAGAAATCTACAGTCGCTAATCTTTGAATGGCCTTACTAAAGATTTGTGGAATTGTTGTAAGAAATTAAAATATGCAAACATGGGAAGACAATTGTGAAATTCATGCTATGCTTTATTGATGTATGAAAATATTTACACTAAAAAGGCTTAAACAACCCACAATAATGATGATTAGAGGTGGTAAAATCTAGAATGCCAATAAGAAATCGTTTAATGCAAAAGGCCAGAATAAGGTTAAAGGCAAGGGAAAAGGAAAGAAAGGTTTATATACCTAAGCAAAAACCCTAAGCCTACCGCTATGGAGCGCCCAACAAGGATGATTCCTTCCACCAAAGTAAGGAGAGTAGGACATTGGAAAAAGGAACTGTCCTGTTTATCTTTGCTGAGTTGTTAAAGAAAAAAAGCAATTTGGCTCTGCCACGTTCATCAGGTATCTTCATAAATAGAATATTTCTTTCCTAATTATAACGTCCGTTGTGTGTAGTACACTGGTGCGGTACCCATTTGTAACACAAAGACAAGGATTTAGGATTTGAAAGGAAGCTGAAACAAGTAGCTCTTAACTTGTATGGGGATCAATGGGATTTCGTGCACAAGTAGAACTATTTGGAAGTTTTGACTTAGTTTTGCCTAATGGCCCTTGTGGATGTGTTAGATAGACAATTGTTTTTAAGTCAGCGCTACAATAACTAGAGGTGTTGTTTCATTTTCTCATTTGGTTACAATAATTTGTTCAATGTTTTAACTGATTATGGAATTTTCAGTTTCTAAGAATGATGTTCTTATTTTAAATGTTATTGCTCGTAAATGGTATTATGAAATTGATATGCGATGATCTTGGAACCAAACTTTAATTCTATTTATAATTTAGCAAACAAAAGAGTCAAAGCGTAACTGGATCTCTACTTATCTATGGCACTGCCGTCTTGCTCATATAAACAAGAAACGTATTAACATCTGCAACAAGATGGGCTTTTAACATCAACGGATGATGAAATCATTTGATAAATTCGATCTTTTTTTATCTGGCAAAGATGACAAGAAACCTTTTCCTCATAGTAACGAAAGGGCAAAAGATCTTCTTAGAATTATACATACTGAAGCGCGAGAGAGTGAGAGCGCGCGCCGCGAGTGCGTGACGATTGTGGTCAAGTACAAGGTGCTAGCTTACTTCATTACTTTCCACGGATGATTATTAGGTCCGTTATGGTATTAGTTTATTTACTTAAGGCATAAACTGAAGTCTTTGAAACATTTAAGGTGTTTAAGAATGAAAGTTGAAAATCAAGCTCTGGGATACCATAAGGCAATATGATCAATCGTAGGTGCGAATACATTAGCCAAGAATTTAAAGATTATCTAAAAAGCTGTAATGGAATTGCATCAATAGGTTACTTCCTCCGATACAAACACCCACAACATAAAAAGAGAGTCTGAAATGGAAAACCATACTTTGTCAGATATGTTGCTATCTATATGAATCTTACAAACTCGCCTTTATATCCTTTTGGGATTATGCTCTAGAGTCTGCAACATGCATTCTCAATATGGTTCCAACAAAGAAGGTAGATAAGACACCATATGAACTGTGGTATGGAAAAGTTCCAAACTTGTCTTACTTAAAGGTCTGAGGATGTGAGGCTCTTGTGAAGAGATATGCCTGACAAACTCGAACAAAGATCTTTAGAGGTTGACGACAGGGGACGGGAGAAGGCGCAGAGTTGGGGGGAGGACCTAAAGGAAATGATAGTTAACTATTTCAACTTCCCACCTAAAAACAAAAATTGTGTTGCAAGGTATGCGAATTCTTTTGAGAAACGTCTCATAAATGGTAGAAATCATGGAGGACGGTAGATCTTGAAGAAATTCAATAAGAAGACGATACAACACCGATCGGTTAAGAACAGCACGAGCTTAATTCCTCAAGAGGTGAAGGTTTTGAACCACCACAAGAGAAGAGATGTCCGATTCGTAGGTCTGAAGGACATATCGACTCCAAACCGTGCTAATGTCTAAATGTAGAGTGGAGAGCAGTAATTTAGGGGATCTTAAGAACCCGGCTAACTAGAAAGCTCTATGTTAGTTCCTGAATCTAAAAAAGTGGGCCATGCTATAAATGCGTAAATGCAATCCATGATAGACCGATATGATGAGTCTTGTTCGATCTTCTTCCCAATTGTAAAACCGTGGGAGTAAGGGGATTTTTAAAGAAAAAGACCACAAGGATGCAATGTACACAAATCTATAAAGCTCGTCTTGTGCAAAAGTATTATACTATGGATGTCAAGAACATCCTTCTTAAATGGTTATCTTGATGAAGACATCTATATGGTACAACCTGAAGGTTTTGTTGATCCTAAACATCCAAAAAAAGTATGCAAGCTACAAAGATTCCATTTATGGACGAGAGGCGCGCAATGCACAAGAAGCTGGAATAAAAGATTTGACGAGAAACCAAAAAAGTTTGGTTTTGATCAAAATCATTGAAGAGCCATGTGTATATCAAAATGCTATAGAGTAATGTTACATTCCTCAATCTGTAATATTAGATGACATAATAATCATGGGGTATTCACATTCCAAGTTTACTAAGTGTAAAGAATTATCTTGGAAAGTTTTTTTCCTATGAAAGATTTAGGGTGTAATCTGCAAGTTATTCTTTATACTCAAAATCTATAGAGATAGATCAAAGCGACAATTTGGACTTAGTCAAAATGGCTTAACATGGAAAAGAAATCTAAGAGATATAAAGAGGATAATTCCAAACGTGGTACCATTCCCATGCAAGAAAGACTTGACTTGAACAAATCACAAGGTGCTCAAACGCCTAAAGAGGTGAATCACATGAAAAATGTTGTTAGCCGTGATATTTAGTAAAGTGATGGTCATTAAACAATCCCCGAGCCTGTATAGGAAAACGGTAGTTTGACGGGAATTAGTTAAGCTAGTTGAGGCCTAGTTGACGGTCAAGCCCATTTGGTTCTTATTACTAGGCAACCACCTCAAAGCCTACAAAATAGTCCACCTCTTTGAACTATTTAAAGCCCTCTCCAAGTGTAGGAGAGGTGTTGTTGGCTTCCTCATTTTTCTTTTGTTTTTTTTTATTTTTGTATTTTTCAAGTGTGGAGAGGGTGTTGCTTCTCATTTTTCTTTTGTGAAACAAGTAACCATTTTTCTTCTTTTTTACTTTCTCTCTAAAATCTATTTTTTCTTAGTTTTGTGTTTGAGGTGATGAAATGATATCCGAACAAGTGGTATCAAGAGCCAAGGTTGGGTTATGTGATTTGTTTGTGGTAACTTTTTAGTTTTTATTGTTTCGGCTTATTTTTTGTTGTTTTTTTCTATTCAAAATTTTTTTCCATTATATCTTGTGGTTTAGTGCTTGTAATTCGTTGAGGTTGTTTGTGCAAATCGCAAGGTCGGAAAGAAGCAAAGAATCGAGCATCATTTTAGCGTCGATCGAACGAGCGACGGATCGAACTAGCGTCGATCGAACGAGCGACGGATCGAACTAGCGTCGATCGAACGAGCGACGGATCGAACTAGCGTCGATCGAACGAGCGACGATCGAACGAGCGACGATCGAACGAGCGACGATCGAACGAGCGACGATCGAACG
>BQNB010116508.1:0-15651 GCA_026074375.1 Tanacetum coccineum
GTTTTAAAGCAATGTTTTTCAGGAGGTCAATAAGCACGAGGTGCAAGGGATACATTGGTGGTTTTGATTTGGATATCATGCATTAAAGATTTTGTCGCATTACATTTTGTATATCTGTCATGGGCTAGAAATCTTTGTATTTTGAACAAGTGAATAAGTGAACCTTCGGGCTTATGTAACAAATACTTTGTTTAATCCAGTGTATCGGTTTTAAATGACTTTTTGGTCGTTCTATATATATCTTGTGTTATTGATCATTGAAGTAACACGCCCCAGACCCTTATTCCGCTGCGACCCAATTTGGGGGTGTTACAATTCTTACTATGACTCTACTACCCATTGGATAAAGCCCATGTCCACTTTTATATATCCCTAACAACTCTCGTGAAATCTTGGCTGTTCTTTTCCTGTTTTCTGCTTCCCACGCTATCAACAGCAATCACCTTTTAAACACTATACAATGACCATGGTAAAACCCAAAAATCCCTTACCTTAATTAGGTTAACATTTCAACGTGACTTCAAGGAGGAACACTATGCATGCATTGCTTTGTGAGTATAAAAGGGCTTTACACGCTCCTTTACAAACACAGAGAACACAACACAACTCCAATTATCATTATACCCTCTCTTTACCTTGATTTTCTTTGACCTTCTATCTTTGTTTTCGACTCACGTACCACACACTCATCGCACCATCACTTTCACCATAAACCCAAAAAAAACACCAAGAAACCCTAACTAGCTTTCTTTGGTGTTTCATTTCCCTGATTGGTCGTCCACATTAAGGCAGCAAGTAGAGGTGCGTGTTCATGATAAGGGGTTCAAATAGTTGCGAGAAATCATTTGTTTGGGTGTTTGGTTTAGTATTCGTGAGGGGTGAAGAGTTTCATGAATTCATCATCATTCGTTGAGTCAAGTCTTCTACACGTTTGTCCTTGAGTTATGAGCAAATCGTTCCTTGTTATTTAACTTTTATATATGCAATACTTATGCCTATTGTAGTGTGCTTGAAATTCTTTAAAAACAAAACACGTTTCTTTTCTTTTGTGTTAACTTTCTGATGTATATCAAATAACATTAAAACCCTTATAAAACTTGTTAAGGGACTAATAAGATATGGGTCATGCTTATGCTAGGGTAATAAGTGTAGAAATCAGCCCTTTTATAACACCATGTGTTTTTAAGTCATTGACGACGTCGATAAATCCACAATGTACCTTTTGTATTGTACGCGTTTGCTTTAAATCATAAATGTAAAGCTAAATCGCGTAAGCTAAAAATTAGCGTTTAATGTAAACGGGCATCAATCAATTAAGCGTTGGCATCAATAAAGTATTAAATAATTATTTTGAGAATAATTATGGTCATTGTTCATTTATTTTTATCGGATACGTAAAGTGTATACGTTTCGCGATAAATTACGTTTAGGCACTCCCGGAACCACCAAAACTTTTCTACGCTTCAACAAATACCCACATTTATACCCAATACATAAAAACTACAAAAATATATCATGTATATCTTATATATGCCGAAATTAAAGAGTTATATGCAAGAAATAAGAAAGTTTTCACCATTTGGTCAATGTACATCCATCTTGCATTTATACCTAGCCATGCCTTGTCTCTTTGACCCAAAGACCAAAGACTTTGACCAAGAAAGCCTTAAAACCCTCATCCTTGTTTCCCTCCCCTTTGTCCCCACGTTTTCTCCCCCCCCTTTTGACCATGACTTCATATATACTTGCTTTACTCATAAGAGACGTAACACATTCATGCTTAACATTAGCATAAAATCCAAAAATACTCCCTTTGCTCACATATAAGCTCTACGGCAAACCACAACCCCTTTAACAAAATCTATACATATTTTATCACAACATTTACACACCTTTTACACATCATCCTCCTGAAGATTTTTCTTAGGTTTTTTCCAAGCATTGGTAAGCATTTCCAAGTATTAATCAAGTGATAGGAAGCTAGGGTTTTTTATGAAGAAAATAAGGGTTTTCTTAAGTGCAAGCGTGGATTATTAGGGCTCCTTCTAAACAAGGGTTTTGGCTTTTGTTTTTCTGAGATCTTCTCTAATCCTATGGTCTACCTAAACTTCTTTATATTTCATGGTAACTTTTCTTTGATATGATTTGTTATTTCTATTAGTTTTTTTTTTCACACTTTAGGGACAAGTTTAACGTGTAAACATGGATTGGGCATGTGGATATTGGTTTGATGTACTGTGTAACTTGGGTTAGGGTGAGGTAGAGGTATGTTACGCAAATGGTTTTACCAAGTATTTTACAATTTTAAATTAAGCTTAAAAAGTGTTGATGTAAATTAGGGTTTTTAAAAAGTGTCTTTATATAGGTTTCAAAGTAAAAGAAATACAGTTGGACATAGGTGCAAGGTTAATTTGGACCTATTGTAATTGTTATTATGTTCATTTTAATATAATATGGAAGACAACAAGATGAGAAGACTGTTCAAAACTTTGATTGGTATTATGTTAAAAATTTTATAAGTGGTTAACAATAAATACTAGTCTAAAATGGAAGTCTATGAAAATAATACTTATTTTTATATTTTTATATTGATATTACATTTCATGACGATTCCGAAAAAGTAAGTAACTTGTCCAATACGGTATTAAAATTTCGAAAACTAGTTTTATGGGATTTATATAAAAATCCAAGTTAGTCGATTAAGTTAACGGATTTTATAAAATAAATGGAAGGGGTATAAAATACTTTTTAGATAATACTATACTCTCAAACTGCAAAGTTTGATTTGTTTTAATCAATTAATACATATTGTTAGGATTCCCAAAATGATAAGAAATCGTAATTTTTCCAATTAAATTTGGTAACGATACGCGTTATGAATTTCGGAGTTCTTCTTCGCACAATTATTACTTTTTATAAAAGTTACGGGTCCACGGACAGAAAAGAAAGCTGACATTGTGGGTTAACTCTTAAAACGTTGTGTTATCTTAATTAACGTGAACTGTCCCTGATTGAATCGTGTAAAAACGGAGCTTAATCCGAATATTAAAATACGTCATTATTTATGGAATATTAAATTTTTACGACAACAGATCGATTTAAAGAAAAGTCACATATGTTGGGCTTTGTTCTCTTGGTGTTGGAACAGTTAAATAGTTTTGTTCACCAGCAGGGTCAAAAATATTGATGAAAATGGCAAAAGTATGTTAACTCGTCCGTTTTACGAATAGATGGGCAGTTTTGAAAATCGTCAATACTTCTGGGCTTAATATCGCTAAAGTTTAGGCTAGGAGTTTTACTAATAGGATTTTTATTTAAGTTTTCTTCTTACTTATTTAAACCGATAATTTTACCATATATCCATTGTTGCGGTTGATTCGTTCTTTATAGAATTTAGTTGGGGTGATCTTAGCAGTAATTATCATTGGAGTTTAATAATGTGGCCTCTGAGGATAGGGTCTGGGGTTGCAGCTCGAGTGGTGGGTGGTGACGATTTTGTTTTAAAGGGCGTCAGAATTCATTCGATGGTCATTGTCATTGTCCTCTTATGTATGATAGCCTCCCGATCGATTGTTTTAATTGATACGTGTTATCTCACCCCACCTCTTTTCCTCCTCGCCCGCCGCTTGTTGTTTGTTTGTGTTGAAGAGGGCGCGGGAGCGAGAGGGAGTATCTACATTTAACATCCGTACTATCGTCCGGCGGCCATATCACTATTTTATGACGGTAATAGACTTGACATTCGAAGGAGGTTAGCTGTCCACTTTTAAAACTCGTTTAAATCCAAACAACTACGTCGCTACGCCATCCGAAGACGCCTCAGTATGAAACTCCCTGTATATAGTACTTTGATAACCACATATATTTCTATATAGTTCAATCAACCCAAATCTAAATGGATTTGGGTTTAACAAAAATTTCGTTTAATAAGTAAAAAAACGTTCTTAATTAAATTATCGTTTTAGTAAAACTAGCATAACTTTTGCGTTTTAAGCCCGATTTTGACGTTTCTTATGCCCATCTTTTCGTATTAGGACGAGTTATCATAATTTGACATTTTCGATATTTTGACCCTCTGGTGAACAGTAACTTTTACTGTTCACATCAGACGTGACTTTTATTTAAATCGTATTTGTTGTCGTAAAACCCGTAAATGTCGTATTTTATTCGTTATAGCTCCGTTTTTAACGATTCTTTCGAGGACGTTCTCGTTTTTGAAAGTTCTATAATTTTATGAGGTTTACAAAAATATAACTTTCTGTCATGAATAGTAACTTTTATAAAAGTATTAATTGTCGTAAACTCGCGAAATTCATAACTCGTTCGTTATTAATTGAAAAATTACGATTCTTATCATTTTGGAATCCTAAAAATATGTATTATTTATTAAAAATATCAAACTTGCTGTTTGAATACTTTTTATAAAAAGTTTTTATAAAAATTCTTTTATAAATCCGTTTACTTATCGTATAACTTGTTTTTACCATAACTTTTTCGTTATTTATCCGTTTGACAAGTTTCTTACTTTTTCGGAATCGTCATGAAATGTATTATCTTATAAAAATATAAAATAAGTATATTTTCATAAGTCCATTTTTGACCTAGTTTTTATGTTTTACCACTTTATACTTTTTAACATAATAACCATAAGTATACAAGTCTTCTCATCTTGTTGTATCCTTATTTTAATGATCATATATCATTACTATAGGTCCATAATTAACCTTAACATGTCACTTGTATTTCTTTTACTTGAAACATATTAAGAAACTTTTAAAAACCCTAATTTACATCAACACTTTTTAAGCTTAATTAAGATTGTAAAATACTTATGTATCCATTTATAACTTCATATTACTATCCATAAAACATGTGTATAAGTTCATAAAACTATATTTACAAGAAAAATCCATGTTTACAAGTTAAACATGTCCTAATGGTGATTAAACTAAATAGAAATAACATATGCATATCAAAGAAAGTTTACAAGAATATAAAGAGTTCTAGTAGACCTTAGGATGTGTGAAGATGATGATAAACAAATGCTAAACCCTTGTTTAGCCCTAGAATCCAAGCTTGCACTTAAGAAAACCCTTATTTTCTTAATAAAAACCCTAGCTTCCTTTCACTTGATTAATACTTGGAAATGCTTAGCCAATGCTTGGAAATACCTTAGAATATCTTAGGATGGATGTGTATAGGTGTGTATGGGTTGTAGAAAATTTTGTATGGATTTGTTAAAGGGGTGGTTGTTTGCCGTAGCTTATATGTGAGCTAAAGGGAGTATTGTTTGATTTTTGCTAAGTGTTTAAGCATGTATGTGTTATCTCTCTTATGTAATGCATGTATATATGGAAGTCTTGGTCAAAAAGGTAAGTATAGAAGTCCAAGAGCAAGATGAGGGTTTCAAGGGTTCTTGTGTTCTTGTCTTGAGTCAAAGTAACAAGGTATGGCTAGGTATTAATGAGCAAGTGAAGTACATTGACCAAATGGAAGAGTTTTCTTATATTTCTTGTATATATTGCAAAAATTTCGGCATACATATGATATATATGATATATTTTGTAACTTTTATGTATTGGGTATAAAAGTGGGTATTTGTTGAAGCGTAGAAAAGTTTTTGTGGTTCCGGGAGTGCCTAAACGCAATTTATCGCGAAACGTATACACTTTACGTAACCGATAAAAATAAAATGAACAAAGACCATAATTATTCTCAAAATAATTACTTAACCCTTGCTTGATGTAAACATTAAATTGTTTGATGCCCGTTTACATTGAACGCTAATTTTTAACTTACGCGATTTAAACTTTATTTCAGTAAATCACAAGCAAACGCGTACAATACAAAAGGTACATTGTATATTTATCGATGTCGTTAATGACTTGAAAACACAGGGTGTTATAATATTTGCATGATTTAGGGGGTTAAATGGCCTCAAAAAAGTGTATAAAACGAAACCTTCTCATCATTCCTACTCCATCATAACTCACAGCTTTTGAACTTCCTACAGCTTCAAAGAAGAGGAAGAGAAAGGCAGAGGTGATTCAAGAAGTGTTTGTCAAGGAAAATAGTATGCATAGGAATTTGTCCCTCCCTGAAAGAGTGGTTGGAGGCTGGAATCTTCTTGTACAATGGAAACTTTAATCTGGTCTTCTAACGAATAAGTGAATATCAACTGGCAAGCATAACTCAGATGATTTAGAACTTGATCAATGTTGACTCTAGATATGCCCAGCAAGTGTATGATGAGCTGATCTATGAAATAGAGTCTAGGCCTGATTTTATACAAGCTAGGGAAATTGTTGCTAAGAATCTAGATAGTATGGACTAAAATGTAATGTAATGAATGAATGATTTATATGATAATTTCCTTGTTAATTATGTGTAAGAAGAAGTTGTGTACTCACTTACAATAATTTTACATAGCATAATTTATATTTAAATAGAGGGAGATTGTTGGGCCAATTAAGTGCCTAATGGTCTCTGCCTAGATTTAAACAAAAATTAGGCTAAGTGTTGAAGACTCATTGATGAACATCAACGAGCAATGAAGGAATCGTTGAAGCATAGCGTCATCAAGCAACCTTAGACGTATTCAAGTCAGAGACATCATCAAGGAAGTCAAAGTTTACTTGAAGACCTACTCGCTAGCTATGATGGATATCAGCTGATATGTAGAGGGAATACGCTGAAGGTTTTGAAGAGAGTCGGGGGTACCTTGATGATCTTATTACCCTTTAAAAATAAACAAGCTGAACTTGCTTTTATCTCTAAGTGAAGTTTAGGTAGGATAATTCGATAAAGCATAATGGCGGGATAAAGTGTCCTTTGAATTAAAGCCTGTCTAATATACGAGTTGGTACAACAAGTGAATAATTGGCAGAACTATTCACTAAAGTGTGGGTAGACAATTTCTAAGAATGGACGTGCATTAAATGCAGTTGTACTTCTCTACTTGATTAATGACACGTCTCAACTACCTCCACTAAGGAAGCAACCTCGTATCAGTATAAATAGGGAATGTCTCAAGTTGTAAATGCTATCACTTTATCTGTTGTCGTTATTATATGAATTTACTTCTTTGTCAAACTTACAAGATAGTCAGCTCATCCTATCAGCGTATCTATACAAGTTTACTTGTAAACTTGATAGTTTATCAGGTTTACTTGTTCAAAGGGTAATCGTGCATTGTCATTCAACAACTGTGACCTATAACACTTTGTAATATGTTAATTTATATCATTAAAGCATTACACGATTGAAAAGTTATACTTTTTGTTATTTGTTTACATTAGTGTTGCATAATTTCATATAAACGTATTAACAGGGACTTATAGTGTTTATCTATGATTGCATGATATTTGTTAATGTAATGATTATTCCTAGTGTCTCTCGTTAATGAATGTGGTCAATAGAAGTCAAAAACTAGTTAACGGTAGTTTGGGGGAACATCATTTTCACACAAACTGAATAGTGAGTACCTCACCTTTCCTCTTCTCTTTTTGCTTATTCTTGCACATGAGCCACCCCCTTCAATGGGATGGCGCGTGACAGTTAAGGCTTAGTAGTGGTCACGAGTAGCCATAAGGAGTATTCTAAGATTTCATGCTTTCTTCGGTGGGATTTTTAGCTTCTACTCTCACCCACTTTGTGTCTTTGGGCATCTTTTGAACCAAAGAGTGTTCAAGAATTTGCTTTTTTCGAAAAAGAAAAATTTAATAGAAATTGTAAGAGGTTTGAAAAATGTAATCTTTCATATTCTTTAGAAATAAAAAGTTTCTTTACATAGCTTGAGTTGAGATCCTCATAGATTCCCCTTCTTTAAAGACCTAGTGAACCAATTTCATCCATCCATCTCATTTTCATCCAATGAGTGTGATTAAACAACAATTCTCACCCACCTTCCACATCAAGGGAAAAATGTCTTTTATAAATTCATAAATTTTCCACCCACCCTTAATTTTCTTAAAAAAATTAAGGTAAAAACATGCACATAAACCTGCTCGAAAACACACATTTAAACCTCCTCGATCCAAACATTGATTTCAGAGTAAAATCATCGATTTGATCATTAATCGATCATAAACGTTGATTTTGATCATTAATCGATCTAAAACATTGATTTTGATCGATTGAACAAAAACTCACAATTGATTTTTTAAAATTGGATGATTCTCAGTTAAACGAATCAGATTTAGTTGTTGTTTAAGTGTCGGATGCTGAAAATAATGTTGTAGATTCTGAAATCCTAGTTATGGATGAAGTTGATGTCATCACATATGAAGAAGATAATCTAGTTGATGTTCCACGTAAATCACATGTGATTATGTTTTGGATTTTTTAATATTTTGTAGAATGAATCACATGTGATTCATGAATTATGAATCGCATGTGATTCGTCCTTTATATATTTTGTAATATGAATCTCATGTGATCTTATTTTATTGTGTTTGCTTGTAAAAAGAAAATCACTAATTATTAAATTTTTATTAATAACATTTGCTCTATTTTGTTATCAAACATGATTGTGAACAAAAAATCTCATGTGATTCTGTAACAGATTCTTTGAGCACACCGAGACCAACTTTATACTATCATACAGAGACACCTGGAGGATCGGTTTAATGGGAACCTAATGTTGAAAGAAATTATTTACCTCTTTAGGGGAAAGTTTTAAATACGATAGAGGAATGTAAAGAATTTTATAATAATTATGCTGAAATCAAAGGTTTTGAAGTTAAAATGTCGGCATAAAAAACAAGAAGTAGTTTGGTAAAAAAAAATAAGTACATCATGTGTAACAAGAAAGGGGTTCTAAAAGACATAAATATAAACACGTTGAATCTTATAAACAATGATAAACAAGTTAGAAATACAACACAACGTATAACATGTTATAAGGCTTGAATCAAAGTAGATTTGGATCATGTTTCTGGAAAGTATGTAATAACTAAATTAATTTCAAAGCACAATCATTAAATGATTCCGAAAGACTATAAGTATCTAACAAAGAAATAAAGGAACATGACTCAAGAGGAAAAAATGTTTGTTGTCAAAGCTTAAAACTTGATGCAACGAGGGCACACAACTTATATTGTAGGATCAAAAGGGGTGCTCATATATTCATTGCAAAAGTGATGATTTTAAGAACCATCAAAGGGATGTTAATGCATTTATAGGAGAAAGTGACGCGCAAATGATAATAAATAAAATGAAAAAATATAAAGAAGTATGTGCCAAACTTAACATTTCATTATAAGGTTGAAAAAAGTGAGTTGGTTGCAATGTTTTGTACGGATAAAGTTGCTAAATGCAACTACAAAGAGTTTGGAGATATTGTATCCTTTGATGCAACTTTCATAACTAACAAGTAAGTTGATTTCTAAAGTTGTTATGTCTTTATTAAATATGATAAATTTAGAAATCATATCTGATTTTGGAAACAATCACATATGATTTATAGGTATAATATGGTTTTTGTTCCAATCACCTGGGTAGATAATCAAAGAATGTGCATGACAGGTGGCTTGGAAATCATTTTAAGAGAAGATGAAGCAGCTTACACATGGCTACTAAGGTCATTCATGACTGCTCATAAAAAACAACCAAAAAATGATTGTAACAGATCAAGATGGAGCAATGAAATCAGCAATTGAAGGAGTCCTTAGTAAATTGAAACACATACTATGCATGTCGCATATCACCCGAAAAATTCCAAAAAAAGTATTCTAATTCATAAAGTTTTTGAAATATTATTCAGTGTGAATTACATATGTTTTTTGCCTAAGTCTTATGAATCACATGTGATTTCTTTACAATTCTGTAAACAAATTTATGATGAAACTGATTTCAAAAGGTACTTAAACAAAATTGTGTGGGATATGTTCATTGAACCAATGGAGTTTGAAGAAACATAGGCAAAACTTATTGAAGATTTTGGATTGCAAAACCACAAATAGATGAAAAAGATGTTTAACCTTAGAGAAATGTGGTTACCAGCTTATTTTATTGACTCGTCATTGTTTAGATTGATGAGAACCACCTCAAGAATTGAGAGTGAAAACACATTCTTCAAAAGTTTCACAAATTTAGGGTCAACATTAGTTAATTTCATGATGTTCTTTGAATCAGCAATGGAAAGGCAAAGGTATAGGAAATAAGTATTAAACTTTAAAACATTTGACTCAACTCTAAAACTTCATACACGGTTAAATATTAGAATTCGTACATCTAAAATATATACAAGGACAATATTTCTCTAAGTTCAAAAGGAAATAACGGAAGGTTTTTGGTCATGCAAAATACAAGAGATTAAAATAGAAGAGGGTTATGAGATGGTTATAGTTAGAGACAATAATGTGGCTGCTTATAGAACACTTTATACAAGAAAGCAGAAAAGGTGGTGCAGGAATGTGATAATGTAGCAGAATACAAGGTAAATTAATTGTAGTTTTAAAATATGTATTACCTGTTATAGTCTATTATAACAATCACATGTAGTTTTGTGTAAATCACATGTGATTCTAGCATAAGTACTAATTTTGTATCTTTCTGTTTTATAATAAGGTTGTGCGTTCTCTTGAAGACGGGTCAGTGGAATGTACTTGTAGGCATTTTCTTTATTTTAGATTCCTATGTCAACACATATTATGTGTTATGAAGAAACCTGATATTGAGGTGATCATGGAAAAGTATATTTTGAGGTGTTGGAGAAGTGATATAATACCACCTGCACTTAGAAGAAATACAAACAAATATGGAGAGAAAAATGAAACAATTACAAAATTAACAAATGAGGCCATTTTGCTAGACGATTGTTTATTTTTGTTGAGTAAAGATGAAGACCAATTAGTGAAGTCTGTGGAACAGTTGAAAACAATCAAGAAAGAAGTTGTGGTTCAAGTGCCTAATCCTCCTTCATGATAAACGGGAGATGTGACTCAAGATATTTATGTAGTTTAGAAACCCAAGGAAAATGAGGTCAATAATCCATAAGGGCTCAAAACAAAGGTGGTGTGAAAGGAGCACATAGAAAAGGTGGGAGAGAAATAGCACTTCATGCTAGAGCTAAGCCGAGTAAGAAAATAGTTTATAAAACGATAGAGAAATGGTTTATAAGGCGGTAACAATTTAAGGAGTGTAATTGATGGAATCGTCATGACACATAAATAATAGAGAATTTAAAAATATCCACACAATACAACAAAATTCATAGGAAGGGTACTAGTGTAACTCTCTTAGGGGATACGGTCCAAGAAGGCTTTAACTTAAGTCTCACTAGGCAAGGCAGGAAAAATCTATCCTTAAACATTAGCCTCAATAGCATTAGTAACTTGTTGGGCTACAATCTGCTCAATCTCTGCGGAACTCATTCCTTGTCTTATCGTTGGCATTTTCTTCAAAATCAAACGAAGTAACTAAAATAAGCCAGGTTCCAAAAGTCGTGTTCCAAAGATGAAATGATACGATGTGACGGGTTAAAGTCGTGTTCGAATTAATCAGCATGTTTCTAGGTGATGGGTCACAAGATGACGTAGGTGCTTCAACAGTATGAGGCGAGTATTCAAACTTGGAGTTGAGTGTAAGGTAACTAGTGGGATCGGCGGACTGTGACAAGTTTAAATGTTATGTAAAAAGTTGTTATGTAAAAGACATGAAAAAGTTTTAAAGACCATCATATTACTCCAAATGTCTTGGGAAAGGTTTTAGTATTTATATAAATAACTTTTTATATAAGTCAATTATAAAAAGCACATAAGGCAATGTAAATGCACATATAAGGCAATGTGTAAAAATATACGTAAGGGAAAATAAACGCAAGTATAAATCATGTAAGCAAGTAGTATGTATGCATATGAAAAAGTTTTATATGATGCAATGTTTATGAAATGGTTATAGTCTAGGTAAAATATGCAACCTAGTTCTCTATAACCTTGGCTCTAGATACTAATCTGTATCACCCCCAAAATATGTGGCAGCGGAAAAGGTAACCAGGGGCGTTACTTCATAATATACAAGCACAAGATATAAGAGAACGACCTCTATATGAGTTGTTTAAAAGATATCCTCGTTGATTCATTTAAAAATAAATAAGTTTCAACAAATGGTCCCATGAGTTTGCATCACGAGAAAATCAAAATCTTTGATACAACGAGGACGATTTGTTGCAAGAGAAATTCCATGAAAAAATAGTCTTGATATATGCGGACTCCAATGTACTTCCTAAATGTCCATACGAGTTATACCTGAGAAATACATGCTTAAAAATGTCAACATAAATTTAATGAGTTCATAGGTTTAAATAAATAATAATTATGGACCGCAAGATTTGAATTTTATCACATGTAACACATATAATGCCAAATAAAATTGTAATTTTTTTTATTGCACTAAGCTCATGACATCGAGGTTACGGCACCGTTTGCATGTAAATTAATACACGTATAAAATACCCACGCAGGTGTCAATCCACAACACCCGTAATCCAACATGGTATACGCTCGTTAGTTCGGACTTCCGAAACTAGTAAGTGCTTAACTTACCTAAACGAGGATGTCAATCTCAATAGATCTGTTTATAACACTCGTGCTTACACAAAGTAATTAATGGCTCATGATATTTGGGGCATAATGGATTATCACTACTTAGCTAATACGTAATCATTTTTAAAAAACAGTACTTGCGTTCATAAATAAAACGAGCAACGTATCTCACCCCAAGATTTATAAAATATTTGTAAATAATTAAAGTAGGGTTATAAACTCACCTTAAATGAATGTGTCGATTTCGAAAAAATCAATCAACGGGAAATGTCACAATAAGTTCTGAATGCAACCTAATTGAATACGGGTAGACTTAGAATTATGCAAGTGAATGAAATGATACAATTTATATTTTATAACATTATATCACCACCTAATAGTTTGCGTTTTAGTTTTATAAGTCAAAATAACATTTACGTCTAATTCGCCATTTTTATCCGTCATTACTTACTTTACTATTATTTTCAAGTAACCAATATAATAAATCCCATCTAGCTTACTAAATAATATTTTTAAAAGTTTACGACTCGTCTAAATAATATATAAGTTATACTATAATATTTCTTAAGGTCTTTATAACTCAAACGGACTCGAAAATACCCGAAAACACCTTTTTAATATCCAAACAGCACACTATTTTTATAAAAATACATGCAGGAATTTATTAATATTTATAGAAAATAGTCTGACTTTAAAATAGCATATCTCCTTCGTTATAAGGATTCACAGGTTTTTCGAAAGCGAGGTTTCAAGGGAAAATCATGATCTACAATTTTTATTATATGTTTTACCCAACTCAGACTCGAAATGGTTCGAAAACCTAATTTTAGAAACTGATCAGATTACTTATAAAAACAATTTTGATGGAAAAGTTACTAAACTTCTTTTGACAATATCTTATTCGTTTTAAGTCCGATTTTTACATTCTTTATATCCAAGCATTGGTATTTAAGTCCACTATCATATTTTTAAGGCCTCGACTATCTAAGACCAGATTTACTGTCTGAAAACCTAGGTAACAGATCTGGACAGCAACATTACATTTCTTATTTTACCACTTTAATTCATCCACAAGTTGCAACTCCAAACTAACATAACCCCTTCCACCTATTTTTATCGCTTTTCATCACAACAATAAATCCATACTAACCTATTCCTTTTCACCAATTTAAAAGAATAAATATAAATTTAAGAACAAGAATAAAATACCCAACTTTACTAGTTTAAGTTTATAATTAACTATTTTAACAACAAAGTAATTATTTCAACAAGTAATATATAAGGTGACAAAAATAAGTAATTTATGTGTGTATAGATATTTTTATTACTCATTTTATAACTCTTTACAAAATTACATTTATAAAGTTTACTTGTTTCTTTTAGAAAAATCTTTAAATACAAACTAGTGGTGATATAAAATTTTTAATGTGATGATTATAACAAATTATATGGAATGAAAATATGAGGTGAGAATGATGAACCTTAGAAGATGAGATGATGATAATACTAGTTTAACACCTAAATCAAAACCTAAGTATTGTTTAATTATCACTAAAACCCTTAAGACTTCTTAGAAAAATACTTGAAATTGATCAAACCCAATTTGTTTCTTACTTTCTTGTGTGAGCCGAAACTTAGAGAGAACAAGAGAGAAGATATGTGTGAATTTTGCTAGTGGTAAGAAGAGTTAGGTTGTTAGTTTATATAGTCGATAATAGATCTAGATATTAGGGTGTATTGGTTAATAGCATGTAAAGAGGGTATTGGATAATAGATTTATTTAATAAGGTGTAAAGGTGTAAGTGGTGGCTAAAGAGAGGTAAAGAGGAGTTAGGTTGGATAATAAAGTGCTTATTTTGGTAGGTATGAGTTTGTGTGGGAGCTTGGGTGGACGACTAGGTAAAGAGGAGGGGATATCATTTTTCAAATTTTGCTTATTGCTTCTAAAAGATGTAGTGTAAATATTTATTTAAAAGGTAGTAGTATTTTGTGTGAAGAGATAGTGTCACATGTTTGCATAAAAGGTTGTTTAACACATAAGTGGAAGTAACCAAAGTTCAAGGATGTTTCTTATACTACATATAGAGGCGGTGGCATCTTATGCAAAAATAGATGGGAAAGTATTTAATTTTGTGCATTATGGTATATTTATATATATGCGTATGCATAAATAAGGTGGTGTTGCTTTATTGGCATGCATGCATGTACATAAGCGTATGCGTAAGCGTTTTACGTAAAACTTGTAAAATAAAATGCGTATACTTATAAATTATATTCGTGCAAGTCATATAACACATATTTGATGTAAACTTATATTTGTTTAATGTCGGTTTACGTTTAAAGCTGTTTTTCAGTTTACACGATTTAACTTAACGGTTATTCGTAAAAGTAAATATTTAAAGTTTCAAAGTAAATAGTTTTGAGTTTATTGATGTAAAATGACTTGAAAAATGTGGGTTGTCACAGTCTCCTCATGTTAAAAGAATTTCGTCCAGAAATTCAGTTTGAGTTGAGTTCCTGTGAAACCGTGATTAGAGCATGTTAGTTTATACCTTTAGAAATGGCTAAGTGTCCATTTTGTATGCTTCTTGCATGCTATGTGTTTTATATGTATGTTGAAGTAGTTTACATATGTGCATGATGTCATTTTAGAGGTAAATGACTATCTTATTTTGTGTGCATATGGGCTAGACTAGGACTTGTTTAGGATATAGAGAAAACCCCAAACCCAAATTTGGCCCATTCTTTTTCTCCTCTTCCTTGGTGTCATATAATTTCCTCCCCAAAACCCTAAGAAGATAAAAAAAAATTTTGGATCAAGAACTAGGTGGTGAATTGTGAAAGATTTAGTAAGGTTTTAGGTATGAACATTAATCTTCCTTCTTGTTATTCATTTTTTAAATTATGTAACAAATTACATGATGGATCATTAGGGTTTAAAACTTCTGTAATTAATGATGTTATAATCATACTAGTGCGTTTAGGGCTTGTTTAGAATCATATTGGTGTAACGGTTAGGCTTAGATCGCGTTAATTTGTGAATTAGGGTTTGGCAGATTTTAAGGCTGTGTTTAACTAATGATATCTCCATGATGGTAACGTGTTT
>BQNB010116509.1:0-21350 GCA_026074375.1 Tanacetum coccineum
AAACCAAAATGTACATCAATAGTCGAAATCGACATATATATTTATACGTCATCATCCTAAGACCAAAATACTCATCAGTATCCACAAAACCAAAATACACATGTTGCCCTCCCGGTCTCATTTAATAATGCCCCAACGGTTGCGAAAAATATTCCGGAGTACACATGACCTCATCGAACGCACTATAGCACTATCATACAAAATCACATATTCAATTAAGCACACATTCGCCTAATAGTCACTTCAAAATGACTTTATATTTCTACTTAGCTTATCATCGCGCTTAGCAACATTCATGCTTGCTTTCTATAAGTTTTAGCAAAATAACCGTGCTCACTTATTGGAAAGCTTCAGCAATGGTTATGCTTGTCACACGGGTTCATACCTAACCGTTTAGATTGCTCATTATATTGGGCTTTCCAGATGGCTAAGCTTTTTAGAAATGACCTCGACTAAATCACGGTTATATTTTGGCGAACCATAGTCAAGCTTGCAAGTTGACAACCCACAATTGACAATGGACTATCAGGCTTACGTACCTCTCGAGTCAACCTTCATCTACCCTTGGGTAAGTATTCCCATTCACTCACGTCCTAAGCCATATCATGGCTACACAAAAGCGACATAAGCGCTCATTAACATTCAAAGCACATAGCACCTAAAGCACATAATTCACATAATTCGGCGGTGATAATCCCGCTAGTAACACATATTGTCAAAAGACAAATTGAAAACAATTAAGAAAACAATTGAGCATCATGGGCTCGTTGCTCATTCGACGAAAAAAATAAAATAAAAATTTCAACGTTTAGGCACCGCGACTATCATAGTCGACTCGGTCCTAAAGCATCGCATCGAATCCTAAATGATTCAACTAATCAAATTGAGACAACTATGTACATTCCTAATTCAATACCGTTCGGCTTAGGGCATTAGCTACTTTGATTGGTTCCCCAGGATGGGAACGGATGTTACCCTTCGGCTAGAGTCACCAATCTTTTTGCTCTTTTATACACACACTAAGTCCTTACGTCAAGGAGTAAGGATCACTAACCTTAAGTCAGGTGTCGCTTAGTGCCTTATTCTGATCCTCGACGACATCAGGTATACTTGCAACCACACTACCACTATATTCCATTTCGGGGAAAGAAGTCTTCTTCAAGGCCATCAGTTGATACATCAAAGGCAACACACATCTTATGTAGGAGAAGTCTTCTTCATTTCTCATTTTCAACCTAGAAACTAACCATTCAGCTTCCACCCACCTTAAGAATCTTCACGTCTCCAAGAAGATTCCTTCTTAGCGTCAGTATCAGGTTTACACCCTTGGTAGCTTAAATCTACCATTGCTTACTGGCACTTCGACTACACTTGGTCTTGACACGTCTTCATAACAATTACCGGTCTACATTACCACGAACTAAATTTCACTCCTTTCTAGACACACTCGTTCCGAAAAATACCGTAGGTACTTTTCTCTTCGGGACGACTTGGTCATAACGACTCGCATGAGATTCTCTCCATGCAGTCAAGAGGAGTAGGGTTACTTGCATAATAATCCGTAGCAGGGGTAAAATATTTTCTCCCTCCGAAAGCTTGACCCAAATATTTATTCCAACTATTAAGCATTTTGAAGGTGACGATTCTTACCTGACATAGTGCGGTTCTTCCTAAATTATGCATAGTTGATCAAGTTATGCATAATTGAGGACCAAACGACATCATGTTCATCCTCGTCAAAATGTTCCTTTTTCATACGCTACACGCGTAAATAATTTTTTTTAACATTAGATAATAATAAGATAGAGTTGTTTCAAAAGAGAGAAAAAGAAGATAGCACCATCTCCCATTCTCATTATTTAAGAGGGAATTTATTCATGCATATATTATTTTATTTTATTATTTTTTTTTGCAAAAAAAATTTATTTGACACCATAGGGTCAGTTTATGAAATTTGAAACACACTTTTCCATTGTCCACAAAAATAGTTTATACAACAAAATTAGTATGATTCGCGCAACGACATTTGTTCAACACACAAATTCGTTATTGCAATTCACAGTTTTAAAATTATCAATTCACAAAGCATCATCAAATACAGTTTGGTCAACGGTCAGAGCAAGTTTCAAAAATAATACCCACTCATGGATAATGCAAGCAAGTATCACATGCATGCGAAAGATCCACCAACCGAAATCATTTCACTCTCGTGATTAAGTCAATCCAGTGACAAGGCCACTCAAAACATCAATATCCACAATCATACAAACTCATAATCAAATGATAATCATAGTCTCATAACCATAATAATAACAATGATGGAGGTAGTACACGTACAACCAAAAATCCCCCAAAAGTTACAATCTCCGGTTCCAAGACTGATACATCCAATCATGATGATTCTAAGTTTCTAATACAGAAATCCTAACATATCTGAATGGCTACGGTGTTTACAAAAACAAAATACACCCAGCAGCATGACCTCACTAACTAGCACTAGCAGTTTAGTGGCTATACAAATGGTCATAACCAAATCCAAGAATAAACTACTAACATAACTACTGAGGTCCTAGGGGTCTTCTCTCTAAATCTGCAAGTCGCATATCCATCCCCAAAATACACTGCATCAATGTGCCCTCACGACTGCTCATCTTTGAGACCATAGTCTGCAGCTGCTGAATCTGTGTGTCTCGCTACTGCACAGCTGCCTGCAAAGCTTGCACCTATTGGGTCAATCCAACAATCTCCTCGTCTCTCTGGGTCGTAGTTTGATGACCCTGCTCAACCTGAGCACCAACCTGCTCCTACCTATCTGCAGCATGAACCATCTGGGATGCCATCACCTGTACCTGTCCCTCAAAAGCAAAGACCCTCGGGCCTATCTCTCCAATAGTAACACAACCTGCTACCTTCGCATCACTCACCTGGATTACTTTCTTCACCAGCCACCCAAGTCTGTACTCCAAGTTACCCAAGCAGGTACTCAAGTCCTAGCTCACTGATGGAGGTATAGGAAGTCCAGGTGCTAGGAGGGGATAAGACGGTCCCTCAGCAGCAGCAGTGGATGGAATTCCAACCTCGTAGACACTCGGCAGCTACACTACTAGCACTTAATCCTCGGCTTATTCAATAAGCTTTGTGTTTTCTAGATTTTGGTAAGCTTAATCTTAGCTTAAAAATTTTAAATAGCTTATTTTTATTTTTCTAGCTTAAAGTTGTTTACTTTTTGGCTTATTTACTTAGATATATTCCTTAATCATACCCGATCCGCGTTTACTTGATTGAACAACTTAGTTTCGGGTGGGATAAGATCTATTTTTAGCTTATTGTCTTTAGATTTAATTCCTAGCTTATTATTATTTGTCTAACACATTTTGTTTGTCTTATTGTTGATGAAAACTTGTTCAACCTCTTTGGCGAGGAGCTTAATGAGTTTGATAAGTTAGTTTTATATCATAAGTTTTTAGCTTATTTTGGTTCTCTAAGCTTGGTAGTGAATAAAGTTTGAAACTTTATGAACTAATTAAGTTTATGGATCTAAATTTGAGAAAAACTTAAGTATATTACTTAGCTTATCGAATTGGGTGGTTTAATTCGTTACGGTTTCGACAAACGGGTTCTACTTCTTCTCTCTTTTCTATATTAATTAGTTTAATTTACTTAAAAAATGTTTTGCATTGTTTATTATTTGTTTAGCTAAATAATATGTTTAGTGAGTAGATTTTTATATATGCCTTGATTATTTCTAAATTGTTTAGAGAATTAAGTGTATTAATTAAAGGGAAAATATGATTAGTGATTTTCTATACTTAAATATTTTTTGGTTATTCGAGTGGGCAAAAGCCGTAAGAATAAATAGGCATTAATTTAGTAATCGATATCTTAATAAAAGTTGTTTTCAATATAAGCCAACGTTGTGAGAAGATAATTTGTTAGAAAGATATTGGTTCATCAATAAGGACTTAATTGTATGTTTAATTCACACTTAAGGATCTAATCAATACACTTAGCAAGCATATCCTTTATAATATATCATTCTTCGTTTAATTGCTTGCTATTTGCTATCTGGTTTTCTATAGTTTATTTTTATTAAATCTTTAGTTTAAAACCAAAAACAAAAATATTCGATATTCAAGCATCAAACAAAATACTTTCGTGGATTTCAAATTCATCTCTCATCGGGATACGACATCCGAGAGATAAAATATTGTTTGTCCTCAAGCAATTTTCTTATCTAACGGGATACTCTCTATACTATTACTATTTGATATTATATATATTTATTATATCGAATCAGTTTTTGGCGCCATTGCCGGGGAGAGTTGTACGATTTATACGTTGTGTTTCGAAGTGAATGCCTTGAAGATCCTTTCTCTTTTGAAAGTTAATTTCGTACTTATAAAAATAAAAATCAAAAAAATATATTTTCTATTTATATTTTATTTTCTTTTATATAAAAATTTAATAAATATATATACCAAAAATATTTTTATTTTATTTTATTCTATTTTTTTTAAATCCAAAAAAAAATATTTTCCATTTCTATTTTATTTTTCCTTTTCTTTTATATATATAATAAAAATGATGATAATAAAGATTCACAAAGAAATTTTAAAAATTTTGAAATACCAAATTTCTCTGTTTTTACTTTTGGTGCATTAGCACGCAATCTTCTTCAAACCAAATCAGTTTGCATCTTCCCAATCCCAAGAAAAATTTTCAATTTCGTCGAGTAGAAGAATCCGAGTCTGAGAATCTTTTTCATGATCATATACAAGGAGAGGACGAGAACGCTGAAGACGTCCAAATGGCCGATCATTTGAGACCGATGGAAGAGCTATTCCGAATACCTATCGTTGGTATTAAGAATGCTATCGTTGTTCCAGTCGTTCTAGCAGATCAATTTGAATTAAAACCCGAGTTACTTGATTTCGTAAGTAACAATTCTTTCTTTGGTCTTGAAAATGATGATCCTCATTCACACATCAGGAGATTTTACCAAATAACCCGAACTCTAAGACTAAACCAAGTGCCTGATGATGTGGTGAAGTTGATCTTATTCCCGTTTTCTCTTAAAGGAGCAGCCGAGACATGGCTTGAGAACGAACCTTCTTGTTCCATTACGACTTGGGATGATTTAGTATCAAAATTCTTGAATCGATTTTATCCTCATTCTAAAACAAGAGAGCTCAGAAAAGAAATCACGAACTTTCAACAAGTTTTCGGTGAGACTTTTACCAAAGCTTGGGAAAGATTCAAAGATTTATTAAGGAAATGTCCTCATCACGGATTCTCTCTCCTTTACCAAATTGATTTTTTCTATAACGTTTGAGTCCATCCGATTAATATTTTCTAAATTCCAGTAGCGGTGGAAATCCTATTCTAAAAACACTCATGAAGCCTTAAACATTATTGAGAATAAAGCCAAGGTTCGAACTTGTAGAAATAAACCTTAAGTTTTGAGTAGTGGTGGTAGTTCAATTCAAAATGATGCCATCACCGCTCTTACTAAACAAGTTGAAGCTCTTATTTCTAGCATGCAAGAAACTTATGACCAAAATCAAGAAGCAGCGGTTCAATTAATGCAAAATCAAATGGGTCAAATGGCAGATTTTCAAGAAAGGCCATTAGGTGAGCTACCGAGCAACACTAGAACAGAACCACTTGCTGAGCTTAATGTGATTACTAGTATGGATGGCTTGACATTGGATGGATCTTTTACTCCTCATTCTAATTTTCTCGTTTATCAAGAAGAGGAACAAGAACCGAAGACCATAACAGAAGTGGTGGAAATTTCTAGCTCTAAGAGCACACCATTTGTCCCACCTCCAGAAACTCTACCATTGTCCACACCAAAACCGAAAGAAAACCTCGAGCCTAATCCTCATCAGCCATTGATTCCATATCCGTCTCGGCTTAAAGAAGAAAATTTTCAAGCTTTGAAGAATCCTACGGGACGTGCCGACCATTTCGTTTATAGAATTGATATTGTTGATTCTTGGTGCGATAAATTTCCTATTAAAAACAATTCTATGAGTGGCAATCCCACTCCTTCTGATTCTGTGGTCGAGTCTCCCTCCCCATCTCCTATTCCCTACGAGGATAGTGACTCTCTCTTGGAGGAGACCGACACCCTTCTTTCTCATTTTAATAATGCTTTACCTGAGTATGAGACTTTTAGCTTTGATATTGAAAAGAAGAGTAGTGGCAGTACCACTACTCATTCTGATCATTCTCTTCCGGATTATGAAGCTTTCTATTTTGATGAATATCATATTAACGGGAAGAGTAGTAGCAGTACCACTACTCATTCTGATTTTTCTCTTCCTGAATATGATTCGTTTATCTTTGATCTTTCGATTGATCTGTTTCCTCCTGCCGATAGGAGTGTTTCTCATCATGAGGAGTTCGCCGATGAACTCGCTCACATCATATCTCCACCTGAGTATGACCATTTTTACTTTGATCTTGAGATCGTTCCAGGAGAGTTTACTAGAGTTTTGGAGGAAAATATATTTGATTTATCAACTAAGATTTTAACAATTAATGGGCTTAATGATTCTTCTCTCCTATTATCCGATTGTGACTCCTCTATTTCTAAGGAATTTCCCGAGATTGACCTTCTAGTCTCATTTCCCTTTGGAAATGAAGACATGATTTTTGATCCCGGAATATTCATTATCAAAAGAGTCCAATCTAAGAGATTTCAATTTTTTCCACTGGACAATTTTCCTACTTTTTCATTCGTCAGTGATTCTCTTCTCTTGATTCATCCTTCTGAGATCGAGACTTTCTTTCATTTCCTTCCGAAAATGAAGACAAAGTTTTCGATCTCGGGATCCTCCTAAACGATGGAATTTTCTCTTTCCTGAGAAAATATCCACATCTACTGATTGATAATTTCATGAACGATAACTGTCATATTTTAAGTGAAATTTCTTTAATGACTGAATCTTCGATCAGTTTTTTACCCCATGACAAAAGAAATTCGGGGAGATCATGCTAGAACTCGCACAAAAATAAGTCGCTTCTCGGAGTCAACCCGTGCTTCTTCCTTTCTATTTTTCTTAATAAATAAGTGTGTGATTTTATAGCCCAAGTGTGGGGGCGTGCTTCTTTCTATGGTTTGTGGTACCGTTTTTTACAGGATTCCTTAAGATCGTGAAGACCCGTGCTTGTTTTCAATCCTCCAATCGCCCGGTCTTCGATCTTCTGCTTATTTTGGAATCCTCAATCTTGATCATATATATATATATAGTATTATATATATAAGATATATATATATAATATATATATATATATACATATAATATATTATACATATAATTTATGATACATACATATACATATACATACATATACATATACATACATATACATATACATACATATACATATACATACATATACATATACATACATATACATATACATATACATACATATACATATATACATACATACATATATATATATATATATATATATATACATTACATAATAATATATATATACTACATACATATATATATACAACATATATATATTATATAGAATATATAGTATAATATATAATATATATTATAATTTGTTTTCCCCTTTCACATTTGGAATTTTTTGCGTTTGCCATTTTCGTTCCTAAGTGTGGGGGTAATACCCGACATTTTTGAACATCGAGGCCATGTCGATGTCTAAGGTGTGGGGGGATTCTTCGAAGATGATCTTACCTGTGCCTGTCTGTGTTCCCACGCAACCCCGTTTTGAACAAAATATTTAAAATTTTATTGTTCTATTCGTAAAAAAATGAAATGAAAAAAATATGATGAAAATGAAAAATTTATAAATAAGTAGGCCCGTAGAACTAGGTAGCTTTTGTCTTGACCGAGTTTTAAACTCTAGCTTTTCCCTTAGCTTTTTATACTAAGTGTTTGCAAAACTTTAAAATTTTGCAAAGAACGAAAAATGATAGAGTTAAATATAAGTAAGAGTCAAACATGAGGTATTGGATCTCTTTAGAGCTCATAGAGGTTAATTGTGACTTTTTGCTCCCACCAGCTTAATAAACGTTATATAATTGTTAAATAAATAAAGTTACTTTGGTTTTTGTGATTCTTAGTTTAAATCCCTTCGTAGAGATTCCTTCTGGTGAAATTAAGGTACACATAAAGGTTTTGTCAGTGTTGTGAGGAAATAGGCTACCGATTCCTGACGGCTCGCTACCGTTGTCTGGGTAGTTAAAAGACCACACGACTTGAAATTTGGCTAAATAATAATAATAATAAACCGAAGCCGAAATAAGACTCGTAGATCATGATCCAGCTCGCAACCGATGAGACAGGCGTTTAAAGGGTGAAGTAATAATAATAATATGAAACGTGGGCTGATAAAAGTTACTGTCCTGGACGGTTCGATGCCGATTGTAGTCTTCAAAAGAAGGCCCATAGTAAGAATAATAAATCTGAGACTGATAAAAGTTTAACTGGATTCCATGGTCGGCTCGCATACCGATTGACAGTTTTCAAAAAGGTCAAGGATCTCCTGGTACGAAAAATAAGACTTCTGGATCATGGTCGGCTCGCATACCGATGTGACAGTTGTTTAAAGGACCGGGGGGAGGGGTTAATAATGTTGCAATAATAATGTTATTAATAAAGCCAAATTTTGACTCCGGGGTTATCTAAATAAAGCCTCCATCTCTGGACTCGTAGTTGAGTTGTTTCGGATGAAATAAAAAGGATAACTCCTAAATCATGCGAAATTAGAACCTTAATGTGGACCTTATTCTCACCATATCGTCTCTTTAGGAAAGGATTTCAAACTAATTATGGTCTAAACCGGGCACCTTTATGATAATAAGGACATAATTTATTTGTCACCAATAATAATAATAATAAAATCCTTAGAGGATTTAGGAATAAGGGAGCGAAAAGTAGCTGCGTTTACACAATTAGCATTTATGAGTAGTGTTAGCATCTAATCTTATATTTAGCTGTGATTTCGTTTTAAGTTTGGTTTGGGGATTGTGAAAAGTCAAGGATGACGAACTCCCGTTCTTAAAGCCTTTTAAATAATTTTATTTAATTTTTATCTTAGTTTTTATCTATTAATGAATAAGTGGTTAAAACGGGGGCGCTTTAGAAATAAATGATTTTTGAACCTTCTTAATGGACCTTTTCTGTTCTTGTTTGATTGTGAGGGGTCATAAGTTAAGGGGGTTTTAATTATTTATTTCCGGGCGTGTTTTATAAATATTGCGTGTGGGACCAGCAATGGCTTAGTGTGGGGGAATTTGATGTGTGCTAAAACACACATCATTTATACCCCGGAAAACACTATTAAACAGACTAAAAACACTAAAATATGGATAAATATGTTTGTTTTGTGTTTTTATGTCTTACAGGCACAAAGGATTGAAAACAAAGCAAAAACGGTAATTTTTGGGTTCGAATCTATGCAGGAGGGTTATTATCCCCTCCGCCATGTCAGCATCGACGTGGATGCCACGTGCTGACACGTGGATCCACGTGGCAGTCTGGACCCAATCGTTAACCCGCCTGTTGACTAGCGGTCAACCACCTTTGATCGATGGTTGACTGGAGGTCCGGCGATGGTCTGACGGTGGTGCGCCATCGTTGACCGTCGTTTGGCACCGTTGACCGCCGTCGTTGACCACCGTTGACCGGTGGTCCGGTGGTGGCTCCGGTGACGGCGCCGGCCTTGATGACAGACCACGTGGCACCAATCACATGGTGACACGTGGGTACGAGGTACTGTGCAGGTATACGAGGTTCAGTACGAGGTTCGGATAAAGAGGCTTCTAGAAAGGCTGACGTAGCGCATTGTGGTTGGTGGATCGGAAGAATAACAGCTGCCAATGATGAGGTACGAGGTATGGGATCCCGAGCCAATGATTGGCGTAAGGATTAAGCTATGATTGAGGCGGTAGGCAGAAGGAAAAGACTAAATTGCCCTTAGATCTAGCAATATGAGTGGTTGTCCACTTGAAATGATGAAAATGCCGTCGACTCCCCACTTGGGATATAAATAGCAGATGCAGCTTTCATTTGGGGGTGTTAGGATTTATAGTTTATAAAAAGTAGTGTAGGTTTTATTTATAGCTTATTATTTAGGACTTTTATAAAAAGCTTTTTCTAAAGCTTATTATCTTTTTGTAATAAAGATTTTGAGTTTATTAATGAAGATGTTTGAGGTTGGTTAATTGCTTATTGTCTTGGCTTATTTCTTTCCTTTTCTTTTCTTTAGCTTATTCAATAAGCTCATTTGAGCTTATTATTTTTCATAGCTTATTTTCTATTTGAAATAAGCTATCTTTTAGCTTATTTGTTTGACTTTAAGCTTATAAATCTAGATAATCTTTTGCTTATTTCATCTTTTTTCTCTTTTCTTTTCTTTTTCCAAAAGTGTTTATTATTTGATTAAGCTTATATCAAGATCATAAAGGAAAATGTGAATGCTTAATCCTCGCTATTCCAATAAGCAGTTGTTTTCCAATGTTTTGGTAAGCTTACTCTTAGCTTAAAAAATTTTAAATAGCTTATTTTTATTTTTCTAGCTTAAAGTTGTTTACTTTTTGGCTTATTTACTTAGATCTATTCCTTAATCATACCCGATCCGCGTTCACTTGATTGAACAACTTAGTTTCGGGTGGGATAAGATCTATTTTTAGCTTATTGTCTTTAGATTTAATTCATAGCTTATTATTATTTGTCTTAACCTTTTGTTTGTCTTATTGTTGATGAAAACTTGTTCAACCTCTTTGGCGAGACTTAATGATTTGATAAGTTAGTTTTATACATATGATTTTTATCTTATTTTGGTTTCTCTAAGCTTGTGTAGTGAAAAAGTTTGAACTTTATGAAACTAATTAAGTTATGAGACTAGAATTTAGAAAAACTTAAGTATATTACTTAGCTTATCGAATTGGGTGGTTTAATCCGTTATGGTTTCGACAAACGGGTTCTACTTCTTCTCTCTTTTCTATATTAATTAGTTTAATTTAGCTTAAAATGTTTGCTTTGTTGATTAGTGTTAGCTTAATTAATAGTGTATGTGTGTAGATTTTTATATATGCTGTTAAGTGTTAAATTGTTAGAGAATTAAGTTGATTAATAAAAAGGGAAAATATTGATTTTTAGTGGATTTTTATATTACTTAATTATTGTTTGGTATTCGAAGCCAAAAGCCTATACTAATTTAGGCATTAAAATTTTGTAATCGATTATCTTAATAAAAGTTTGTTTTGTCAATAATGCCAACGTTGTGAGAAGATAATTTTAGAAAGATATTGGTTCATCAATAAGGACTTAATTGTATGTTTAATTCACACTTAAGGATCTAATCAATACACTTAGCAAGCTTATCTTTTATAATATATCGTTCTTCGTTTAATTGCTTGCTATTTGCTATCTAGTTTTCTATTGTTTATTTTTATTAAATCTTTAGTTTAAAACCAAAAGCAAAAGTATTCGATATTCAAGCATCAAACAAAATACTTCGTGATTTCAAATTCATCTCGTCGTCGATACACCAAGCATCCCCCCCCCGGGAGATAAAATATTGTTTGTCCTCAAGCAATTTTCTTATCTAATGGGACACTCTCTATACTATTACTATTTGATATTATATATATTTATTATATCGAATCAGTGTCAGTATTAGGTTTACACCCTTGGTAGCTCAAATCTACCATTGCTTACTAGCACACCGACTACACTTGGTCTTGACACGTCTTCATAACAATTACCGGTCTACATTACCACGAACTAAATTTCACTCTTTTCTAGACACACTTGTTCCAAAAAATACCGTCGGTACTTTTATCTTCGGGACGACTTAGTCATAATGACTCGCATGAGAATCTCTCCATGCAGTCAAGAGGAGTAGGGTTACTTGCATAAGAATCCGTAGCAGGGGTAAAATATTTTCTCCCTCTGGAAGCTTGACCCAAACATTTATCCCAACTATTGAGCATTTTGAAGGTGACAATTTTTACCCGACATAGCGCGGTTCTTCCTAAATTATGCATAGTTGATCAAGTTATGCATAATTGAGGACCAAATGACATCATGTCCATCCTCGTCAAAACGTTCCTTTTTCATACGCTATACGCGTAAGTTACAAAAATAAATTAACGTTATGTGAAAATAAAATAGGATTGTTTCAAAAGAAAGAAAAGAAGATATCACCATCTCCCATTCTTATTATTTAAGAGGGAATTTATTTATATATATGTATATTATTTTATTTTATATATATATTTTTTTGAAAAGATAATTTATTTGACACCCTAGGGTCAATTTATGAAATTTGATAACACATTTTCTATTGTTTACACAAACAATCCATACAACAAAATCAGTACAATTCGTGCAACGACATTTGTTCAACACACAAATTCGTTATTGCAATTCCACGGTTTTAAAATTATCAATCTACATAGCATTGTTTAATACAGTTTGGTCAACGGTCACAGCACTTTCAAATATCATCCACCATATAATGCAATAAGTAACACACGCTGCAAAAATTCACAACGGAATCATTCCACATTCGTGATTAAGTCAATCTAGTAACAAGGCCACTCAAAACATCAACATCTACAATCACACAAACTCATAATCAAGGATAATCATAATTCTCATAACCATAATAATAACAATGTTGGGGTTAGTACACGTACAACCAAAAATCCCCCAAAAGTTACAATCTTTGGTTTCAAAACCGATACATCCAATCATGACGATTCTAAGTTTAATACATAAACTACATATACATGAACTCTCCTAGAGTTCTAAATCAAAAGTAATTAACAATAAAGTGCGTATTCACCACTCGGTGATTAAGGTAAAAAATCCTGAGGCAATAATAACCTTAATCCAATAAACCTAATTCTTGAAATCCTCCTACTTACTAGTTTGTAGATGATAAAAGTATGAGGTTTTTGTTTACGGAAAGCATTTCGGGTCTAATTTCCAGAAACATAGGGCCTATTGCCCAGAAAGTTTTGGATCTAAGGTGAAATTACCATTTTACCCCCATTTATCAAGCCGCCATTTTCCAAAATTTTATCGCTCCATTAAACTGAGTGTATCTCTTAATCTGTGCATCCGCAAAAGCCGAAACGACCGCTCAAATCTAAGTTTGTTCAATATCTAAAACTTACAGTTTTACATATTTAGGTGTTGCTATATAAGAGTTTTTTAACTAGTTTTGCCATTTCGGCGATATCTCATCCGTCGGGCGTTGATATGACTCCATCTGAATTCCTACATGTACCTAAGGGGTTTCTCTACCTCCTAGTCTAATTTCTCAGGTCTTCATAGACCAAAAATATTTTGAAACGTACCCAACAAGCTGCTATCCCAAAGCAGTCCCCAAAGAAAATTTAACAAATTTTTGTAGTTTACGAAAATGAGCGTAATTTGAAATTTATTGATACTTTTGATGTGAAACCAATTAGAGGTAATAGACCTAATAGTATTCTATAGGTACCTGAATTTTCTTTTGAAAAGTTATTATAAAAATATGGAGTTATACTCCTTTTCCCAACGGTATACCAGATTTGACTAGTTTTAGAAAAACGACAGTATCTTACTCAATCCAGAGTTAAAATTCTATCCAACTCACCACATGCACCTTAAACATGTACAAACATCTCAACTGGCTTTCCTCGGTGCCGTAAGACCAAAAATAATTCACAATCAACCCCACAACCTGCTGGTTACAAACTGCCATAAAATCCATTTCAAAATCCAACCAAACACCATCTTAATTCCTCCAATCGCCAATACAAAGTCATAACCAATGACTTAACACTCTTTCAAACACATCAACACGATGGTTGCCAGACACATACGTTTCAAGACTTACGAATAAGTCGATACGAGAGGACTGAAACGCGAACACACCAGCTTTATTCGAAAGCTCCAAAGACGGACGTTTTCAAATGACACGTTACGCAAGAATAAGTTAATAGTCGTTTTCCAAAACAATGAGGGTTCATGGATGACATATAAAAGTCACACTCCCATCAACTGGAAATTTTCAAAACAATAGGTTACGAAACAACATATGCGATTCAAAAGCAATGGGAAAATATTCAAACTCGGGGTCGAACAATAAATCACCCAATAGGATCGACAAACTACTACGAATCAACATCATCAAAAGATGAAAAGTAAAGTCGCAAAAAAGTTTCGAAGATAATCATATAACAACGATGTTTTCAACATGTGTCAAAATGATTATATCATATCGCATCGAAATGTTTAAAGAAATTAAACTCTTCGCAAGAAGCGAATATCAAGATATATATAATCGTATCCCATAGAATGGATGCCGTATATAATATATAATATAAAATATATATATATAATAAAATAATATATATATATACATATATATATATATATACATATATATATATATATACATAACCATACATCATAGAACAGATGCCGTATATATATAGTTATATAATCATTACTTATAGAAAGTGTATCCCACTTGTTACGCACATGCAATCAAATATAACACATAAGGCTTCTAAGGATCGAGGACAACACGCGCGCGGATATCGAACATCGGGGAAAGACTAGTGAAATTTGTTCAAAAACAGTTGTAGTCCAAGTTTTGTAAAATGACTTAGTTCACTACAACTCGTGCTCTGGTACCACTCTGTAACACCCCCAAACTACGATACGCAGCGGAATACAATATTTGGGGTGCTACTTCATAATACATGCACACGAGTCCTAGTAAACGTTCAAAAATACGTTTATAAAACACAATTTCATTTATTAGAAAGATTAGAGTTACATAGGTCCCAATACCAACGTAGAAATTTATTCCTCAAAGTCGTAACACGACTTGGTTTTTAAAACATTAATTTAGTTTATGCCACTACTTCGCCGAGACACAGTCCTTGATATTCGCGTTCCGTCCCATCCAAGCCATCAACAACAACTAACCTGAGATACATGCTTAAAAACGTCAACAAAATTCACGATACAATCACACAAGTCATAACAAACAACTATAAAAGAGATGTTTGTTAAATAAATTTCATTTATTTTGTTTGAAAAGAATCAGAGTACAAAGGTCCCAAAACTATCGTAGAAATTTATTTCTACAAGTCACATCACGACTTCATTTCTAAAATATTCCTATCATTTATTGACACAAGTTCACCGAGTCACCGTCCTTGATATCCGCGTTCTGTCCCGTCCAGCCATCAATAACAACTAACCTGAGATACATGCTTAAAAAGGGTCAACAAAACGTTGAGTGAATTCATAGAGTTTACAAATAACAGTTAGAATGCACATTTGGTTCAACAAAACATATAACATTGCTGGTAAGAGAAGTTATAAAAATAATGATTTCCAACTAAATGAGCCCGTGTACCGAAACTTAACACATTCATCCCGAAGGATAAAATAATGTCGGAGAAGTATGCCATCTCTCCTAATACTAACTACAAAATATCCGTTACAAGGTGCTCACAATTGATTCAAACCTCGGACAGGGTTGTCAAACCCAATAGATCTATTTAATGCATTATCGTTCACATGCAACTAGGCAACTAACGGTCACACGGTAAAAAGTATATGCTCAATAGTGAATGGAATCATATTTAGTATCAAAACATATTGCGTTCTCATTTTAATAAAACAGCAAGTATCCCCCTCGTGGGTTAAAAATATTTAAAACACTTAAAAGTGAGGCTATGAACTCACATTGATCGAAGCCGAAGATCAAATTATATTTTCATCATCTCAAGTATTATTAACACGAAACAAAATAATTTTAAGGTCAAAGCCTAAGAAGATTGACTTCGAACAAGTCGAATAGTGGACACTTAATTAGGGACGAGGGAGTATATATTGAGTATATAATGTATCTATGTGTGTGATAATATATATATATATATATTTATATATTCTATATATATATAATATAAAAACGATATAATATAATCTATATATATATAGAGAGAGAGAGAGAGAGAGAGAGAGAGGGATAGGATCCAACATGAGAAGTTTCTTAAAAAAAAGAAGGATAAGAAGTAACTATAACCGCATATTCGAGATGCACCGACTTAAATTAGATGCATCTCTATATCTTAGATGTATTATAACGCATCATAATGTGTTTTTCTTTCTAGCTTTTAATTAGATGCATAAACATTATATTAGATCATTCTTCTATGATTTCTCTAGTTTTTTGTTCCTTTGCATGTGCCGAAATCATGAAAACCAATTTGCACCATCTACACATTAAATTAACTTTTAAAACTCAAAATGGTGCATCTAAATGAATAGAAATGCATCTAATGCAAGTCGTTGTATCTCAAATGTGTGATTTTTGTCACTTCTCACCACTTTTTATTTTAATTTACTTCTCACCGGATCCATACTCTCTCTCTATATATATATATATATATATAGTGAGAAGTAAATTAAAATAAGAAGTGGTGAGAAGTGACTAAAACAAAACTTTTGAGATGCAACGACTTGCATTAGATGCATTTTTATTCATTTAGATGCACCATTTTGAGTTTCGAACGTTAATTCGATGCGTAGATGGTGCAAATTGATTTTCATGATTTTGGCACATGCAGAGGAACAAAAAACAAGAGAAAAAATGAAATGCATCTAATATACGTATATGCATCTAATTAAAAGCTAAAAAACACATTATGATGCGTTATAATGCATCTAAGATTATAGAGATGCATCTAATTTAAGTCGGTGCATCTCGGATATGCGGTTATAGTTACTTCTTATCCTTCTTATTTTAAGAAAACTTCTTATTTGATCCTAACTCTCTCTCTCTCTCTCTCTCTCTCTCTATATATATATATATATATATATATATATATATATATATATATATATATATATATATATATATATATATATATATATATATATATATTCATACATGTGATGAGAAATCCACTTGCGCCTTAGATCCTAAACTCTGTTTAATTGAGTTACGATCATTCTTTCATTTATGTTATATGTCATTTAATCGAAAACTTTCTAATTTGGGAAACTTTCTAATTTGGGAAACTTTCTATTTTTGGAAAGTTACTATTTTTAGTATCTTACTTTCTTGTAATAAACGTTTAGTTTAAAATATTACAATTGTAGTAATAGTAGTGTTTAATTACTTTTATAACATCCGACAAGTTTAGTATTAACCCGTTGACTTTCAAAAGTCAACGTTAGACTTTATTTGACTTTGACTTTTTATACACATTTATAATTAAGTCTGACCCGCTCCAAACGACCCGTTATATCACATTCTCACGACTCGGACTCAAAAGAGATTTTATGTAAAACGACATTCCGGACAACTTTTTAGTTTTAAAGCTGAGAGACCTCCGAAATTCAACGAAAATGACCAAAAATGCCCCTGCAAGTTTCTCTGGAACTTAACTCTTTTAATAAAAAAACATACTTTGACCTTAGGTTATGACCCCGTTATACTCTCGATTTTAAGACCAACGAGCACGCGGCCAAGTAAACAGGTATTCCGAACAACTCACAAGGCTAGAGCCGAAGGCCGAAACGGACTCGAAGGTGCTCAAAACAAGCGTTTAATTTCCTGACAGCAACTACCATTTTCAACAAGTGCTGAATTTTTACACTTCAAATATATATCTCGTTTTATCTCTAATTTCTTCGTTATTAGGAGTTAGAAGCTCCATTTTATGTCAAAACGATCGTCTAAGAAAGCTTTATCATATTTTTAAGTCCAAAATCAAATTTCATAAAATCTCGACCCTCGTTTACCATGCCAAAGTTTCTGCTCAAAATCTAATTTTTACAAAATGCACCAAAACTTATTTTTAACCCAAAAACTCATCCACGACACATCTAATATGGCCTATAATTCACATTAAACTCGCTCAATCATTTTATAACATCAACTAACTAATTGACACAAGATCTTTTCGATTTCATCACATGCAACGACTAATATCATTCAATAAACGAAAATGAACAAAACAAAAATAAAAAGAACGCTTACAATGATATAACAAGCAAGATCGGACTCGATAAGTTCCTCGCCTTGTTCCTCTTTGTTCCAACTCGACCTCTCGGACCACTTGACCAAACCAAACCCGCGACTAAAACCAAATAAGCCGAAACCAATCCAAACCAAAGTCCAAAATGACCCAATCAATATACCAATTAACCCCACAATTTTCCAAACTTAATCAATAATTAAAGTCACTAGCCAAGACACACTTTTGTGTGTCTTGCTCTCAGTTCGAACCCGCGACCTACAAACCAAAACCAAACGCAACCTTTTTCAATTTAGACTCCTTCCAATATTCATTTAATCCCTTTTTTTATAAACCAAATCAACTAAACCCCAAACCCTTATGGGTTTGTGTTCGGGTTCGAGTCCTAAACCGCACCAAAAACCCAACTCACTACCTTTTTATAATCAAAACCTTTATAACCCTTTTATATCCAAAACCCACTAACTCTATTTTAATCAAATAACCCTCTTTCCTCTTATTTTTCAATCAAAGATTCAACATGCATAAAACCTTATGCATGTGTAATCAACCTTCTTAGATGATTAAATAATCACCATCTAAACCCTTTAAAACAACTAGACAAACCAAAACACCAAAGGTGTTGGTGTTTGAGATTCGACGAGAACAAGAGGAGAAGAAGAAAAGCAAGAAACAACTAGTGCTTGTTCATATCTCAACCTATATCATATTTGGGTAGTTGGTATGTGCTTAAATACACATACCTTTTACCTTTAAAAACAAGCTAAAATAACCAAAAAACAGACTCAAAATGCCAAATATATGCTTGTTTTGCTAATTGTGTTGTGCAGGAACGGATATCTCACAAAAAGACGAAAAAACCAAGTAAAAAGCAACAAAAAAACGTACCAAAAATACATTGTATTTGTATGTTTGCATTTGTATTGTGCAGGAAACGGATATTCAAGAAAAGGAGCAAAAAGAAAGCCAAAAACAAACAAATCCAAGCACGGGAAGGAAAGGACCAAGTCAAGTCAAAGTCTAAAGTCATCCGCATGAAGAAAATACAACTTGAGGGGCTAAAACTGCCAAGCCTAAAGTTGTATTACAAAAGATTAAAAAGACAAGGGCCAAAACTGCCAACCGGGCAGAGATTACAATTAAGTTATAAGACTTCAGGGGACCAAACTGCCTACTCCCCCAAAAAGTCTTCTTTCCCGCCCAACAAACCCAGGTACAACTTGGTGGTCGTCCCATACCTTCTCCCCTGCAAAACCACTTCTCTCCCTAGCCAAAATCATTTCACCCACCCTACTACTTCCCCCCAGCTGTATAAAGTCCATGTTGGCAATCCCTAACCTTTCCCAAAGCATTTTCGATGGCTGAGATTGTCTCCAAAGAAGCTCAAAAGAAATCAAAGGCTGGGATTTGCTTTAGACTCTCCTCACACAACAAGCACACTTGTTTTTATCTCTACAAAGAAGCACAAGCTGCAAGTCCAAGACTTCGGCTATAAATAGAGCTTTTTGTAAGCCTTTGAGGCATCTTAGTTTAATCTAGTTTTTAGTTTTAATAACTTAGCTTATTTTCAGTTATTTACAGCTTTTATTTCACTGCTTTGTAACACTTTCAAAATTAATGCAAGTTTGAAGTTTTTAAATCAATACCAGTGTTAAGTTTCTTAATCATATTGTTTTGTGTTCAAAGAGTTCTCAATACAGCTTGTTTATAAGCTGCCTTAATCAAGTAAATCTAAAAAGTTAAGTAGTAAAGAGAAAATCATACCAATCACTCTCAAATATACCACAGCTTATTGTATGGATGATAAGCCAGTTCTGGATGGGCTTATGGACTCTTACTAACTTGTTTTCTACAAGTTAGAGCTTGTAGATTGTTGATTTAGCCCTGTTTTGAGCAAGGGTGTTGTAAGTCTCTCTTTTTCTTACTTTACTTATTTATTGCAGAACTGTTAGTTCATTTGTTAACACTGTTAGTTTTAAGTTAATACTGCTAGACCAATTCATGCTTATTTAAGTGCTTATTATTGATTAATATTTGCTTATAAGTGTTTTACTTTGTTATTCAATAATCTGTTTTTAATTAGTTTGAAAGAAAAATGATTTTTAAAGGCTATTTTCAACTAACAGTACTAACCTGTAGTTAGTACTGCTAGTTCATTTTAGGAACAGTACTAACTCAACACTAGCAGTACTAACTTAAAGTTAGTACTGGTAGTTATTTTAGTTAATACTGGTAGTTCATTTTAGCTTATCAGCTTATTATCTCTGCTTATTAAAGGTTTCCTTAGCTTTTTAGAGTATATTAACCATTTTCCTTTACTTTCTTTAGGGGTAAGCTCATTTAAGCTTATTTTCCCTTTTCAAAGTATTTTCAAGTGTTCATCAGTTTTAGTTTTCTAGCTTATTTATCATTATAATCTATTCTGGTTGCTTAATCTTATGCCTAAATGCTTATTAGGGGTAGTTAATTATCTGTTTTAGCTTATTTGCTTATTTCTTGTTTCATAGTGTTTTGTTTAAGCTAGCAGTACTAACTTAGACCAACAGTACTAACATATAACTAGCAGTACTAACTTCAAGTTAGTACTGGTAGTTAATACTGGTAGTACTGCTGTTAGTACTGTTGAGCTTATCTTATTTTATTTAGCTTAATTGCTTTTTGTATTTGCTTATTTAGAGTTAGTTTAGCTTATTTGATTTGTCTTAAGTTTATTTGAGCTTATTCGTGCCTTAGTGTAGAAGTTTTAAGTGTTTTTGCCATTTCTAGCTTTTGTTTTTGTTCCAGCTTTTTCTCTTTGCTATTTTTATGTGCTTTTGTTTATTTTATCAGTTTTAGTGCCAAATCATTCCTTGTGACATTCAAACACAAATCATCAATCGTCTTGCGATTTTCCATCTCTAGCCTCGTTGGGACATAACGACCCGGGAACACTCTATACTGCTTCCGGTTTTATTGATTTCGTAATCTTGATCCTTGTGTTTATTTATATTTATATATATATATAAAGGATTAGTTTCCGCGAGTCAAATTTTGGCGCCGCTGCCGGGGAGGCTGAGCAAGAATATCGTTACGTTTGACAGTTTGTCTTTGAACCTGTGAATATTTCCTTCTACAAAAACATAAAAAGTACAAAAATATTTTTCAATTTTTTTTAGTATAATTATCATACAAAAGCCAAAGAAAAATCAAAAATATAAAAAAATTGTCCATAAAAATATATAAATAAAATAAACTCTAAATTTATCAATTGTTCCTAACGTGTGGAACAATACAAATTTCCCAACTCGAATCA
>BQNB010116510.1:0-21349 GCA_026074375.1 Tanacetum coccineum
AGAAAGGGGTCGTACGTTTTGGAAAACGGGGGAAGTTAAACCCTAGGTATCTTGGACCTTTCAAGGTGTTAGAAAAGGTTAAAGAGGTTTCTTACAAACTCGAGCTTCCAGAAGAGCTGAGCAAGGTTCACAATACATTTCATGTATCCAATTTGAAGAAGTGTTATGCCGACGAACCGTTAGCCATTCTGTTAGATGGGCTTCATTTTGATGACAAGCTTCAATTTGTCGAGGAACCCGTCGAGATCGTGGACCATGAAGTTAAATGGTTGAAGCTAAGCCACATCCCTTTAGTCAAGGTTCGATGGAACTCCAAGTGAGGTCCTGAGTTTACATGGTAACATGAGGATCAATTCCGGAAGAAATACCCACACCTCTTCGCAACGACCGCACCGTCGTCAAGTGCCGCGTCTTAAGCCTTGAGGACAAGGCTCACTTAACGGGGGGAGACTATAACACCCCGTGTTTTAGGGTCATTGACATCGTCAATAAATCCACAATGTATCTTTTGTATTGTACGCGTTTGCTATAAATCGTAAACGTTAAGTTAAATCGCATACGCTAAAAATTAGCGTTCAATGTAAACGGGCATCAAACAATTAAATGTTTACATCAAGAAAGTGTTAAGTAATTATTTTGATGATAATTATTAACTTTGTTCATTTTATTTTCATTGGTTGCGTAAAGTGTTTACGTTTCGCGATAAATTGCATTTAGGCATACCCGGAACCACCAAAACTTTTCTTCGCTTTAACAAATGCCTATGTTTATATACAATGATCAAAGTTTATAAAACTTTGCCCATGTACATGCATATGTACACATTTCATATATATATATATATGCAAGATAACAAAGACTTTATAAGTTACATACACTTGCTAAATAAATGACTACACATTTCATATTACTTCATCTTTTACCAACAATTTGCAAGTAACATTTTATTTATCAAAAGAAAGCAACTAGCAACACAAATCCTAGATTTCATGGGATAACACTCTCTTGAGGAAACAAAGAAACATAAACCATTAAGGATGGTCAAAGTTAGCTAGTCATCCCCATTTCACTCCCATGGTTCCCTTGAATTTCCAATGCCCCACTATCCCCTCCCCCCTCCTTTGATTTTCTTGGTCAAAATTTAGCTAAAACTCTTCACCACCTTTCCTATATATTACATGCATGAGAGATAACATTCACACACTCTTAAACACTTACCAAAATCATTTTCTTTCTCTCTTTCTCACTACATAACCCACGGCTCCAACTCAACCACAAGAACAAACCATACAATTTTTTTATACACTCATACAAGCTTTCATACATCTTATCTAAGATACCTCAAAGTATTTTAAGGGTTTGATTAAACCTTTAAAAGGATTAAGCAAGAAAAGGAAGGATTAGGTTTCTTTAAACTAATCTAGGGTTTCATTCTTGCAAGCTTGGGTTTAAAGTCTAAACAAGGGTTTAGGACAAATTTCTCATCATCATACATCAATATAAGGTTATCTAAAAACCTTTATGTCTTTACTTTTATCATTTTTAGGAGTATATATGTTCTATATAGCTAAATCACCATTTAGGGCTTTTAAACATGTTAAATGGATAACTTACTTGTGATTATGATTTTTAACACTTTTTCATATGATATGTGATTGGTAATATCATGGAATAATGAGATTATAAGGGTGGTAACATGTTTGTTAAAGTATAACAAGTTTATATATGTTTATGGTTAAAAGTGTACTTAAGAAAGTTTAAGGTTTTAAGCCTTGTTATGAACTTGTTATCTTGGACTTAAGGACAAAAATATGGATCTTGGACTATATAATATATATGACATAGTATATTAAGAAGTATAAAGGAATTGTGGTATTTTAAATTGTTGAAAAGTATATAAAACACAAGTATATAATTAATTATATATAAGATACAAAAAGGGCTGTTTGGATTCGAAATCCAAATAGTGGGGTTATCATTTTTATAAAATACTACGCCTCATGACAATTCCAAAATGATAAAAAAAACTCGAAAAACTGATTTATAACGGAGAAGATACGCTAGTTACGAGTTTACGACGATAAATACTTTTATAAAACTATTTTTATAAAAGTTACTATTCATGACAGAAACATTAATTTTTGTAAACCTCATAAATTGATAAAACTTTTAATTACGAGAACGTGCTCGCAAGAATCGCTAAAAACAGAGTTATAACGAATAAGATACGACATTTACGGGTTTTACGCTAATTAAAACGTAAAAATAAGTTTATAGCTGTGATGAACAGTAAAAACACTATTCACCACAGAATGTTGAAATTTTAAAAACATAATATTTTGATCACTCATCTTAATACGAAAGTGTGGACGTAAGAAACATGAGAAACGGACCTAAAACGATAAAGTTAGGTCATTCTTGCTAAAGGCGTAATTATAAACGTTTTTACTTTATAAATATGATTTCACGAAAACGATTAGATGGTGATGAAGCTATATAGAATTATATGTGGTTATCAAAGTACTATATTACTAGGGAGTTTCATAATGAGGCCTCTTCGGGGTGGCGTATCGACGAGTTGTTGGATTTACGATTTAAAGTGTCCTAGCTCCTCATACGTCACTACATGACCTCTTAATTATGATAGCCCGAACGATAGTATGATGTAGCTACATAGACTTGTATATGATGTTAGTTAATCAAAGCGATTAGTGCTTATACGACCTATGTTAATTTAGGTTGCATTCGATCATTTACGTGACGCTTTATCTGTGATATTTGGATTATCAGTAACTCAAGGTGAGTTCATAGCCCCACGTTTTACATGATTTTGTTTTATAAGTTTTTGGGGTGAGAAACATGCAATGTTTTATAATTGGACACAAGTGGTTAAGTTTTATATTATGATTACGTGTTGCCTAAGTAGCGATAACCCTAGTTGAGCCCATTATCATGAACTGTCAGTTACTGGATTGTGAGCGCGAATGTTATGAATAGATCTATTGGGATTGACATCCCCGTTCGGGTGATTAGCTATCACTGGGCAAACGAACGTATACCATGTCGAACATAGGATGTTGCGGGTTAGAACATCAACACGGGCAATGTAGGCCATTTATATGGTATTCATTTATGTCGAGCTTCAGTGTCATGAGCTTAAGGCAACGTAATTACATTTATATGATGTCTGCATCTGTTGCATTATCATACACTTGGGAAATCTTGTGGTCCTACAATATATGATTTATCAAACCTATGAATTCACCAACATTATTGTTGACGTTTTAAAGCAATGTTTTTCAGGAGATCAGTAAGCATAAGGTGCCAAGGATACATTGGTGATTTTGTTTTGGGATGTCATGCTAAAGATATGGTTGCATTATGTTTTGGGAAACTCATGTGTTGTGAACCAGTATCTTTGTAATAATAACAATGAACAAGTTAAAGCTTCAGGCTATTTGTATCAAACATTTGTTAAATCCAATGTATCAGTTTTAAAATGACTTTTTGGTCGTTCTATATATATCTTGTGTTTTTGATCTGAGAAGTAACACGCCCCGGACCCTTATTCAGCTGCAACCCAATTTGGGGGTGTTACAGTGTGTCCGTTCCATTTTGCCCATGTGTGACCAAATCCACTTTTTGTACTAGTGTGAATAACTAATGCATTAGAGGTCTCCACTGGTGCAGTCCTTCTGGTGTTATCCCTGCTCCTATACCCTGCATCTCCATTCTTGTTCCCTTGAGTTCTTGGTGCTCTACATTCCCTTGCAAAATGACCCCTTCTATGATAGTTAAAGCATTCAACCTTAGTTTATCAAAACCTACAGGTTCTTTGCCATTAAATATTAACTTTCTTCCAGTCTTCTTATAAAATCGCTTAACCCTCATAGAAAGCATGGCTAGCTACCATTTAAGGTCCATTTCTTCCAAATCATCATGATCAATCTGCTCTAGGTCTTCATCATCCAGTTGTAGAATATTTGACTGATTAGCAAAGAATGAGAACATTAGATCTTCAGTATATGATGATGAAGAGGCTTGTCCCTAAGAATTATGGCTTGATGTAGTAGAAACACCATTAGCAGTATTAACTTCATTACTGCTACTAGTGTCTTCTGCAGAGAGAAAGGCCACATTCTGGGAGTTTGAAGATGATCCAGAAGAACCTTTGACATCAGCTTCAAACACTTTTAGGTTATTGTATAGATCATCAATATCCAAATCATCTATACCATCTTTGTTCCTCATAATCAAGGCTACAGTGTTCCATGATGAAGGTAGAGCTCTTAAAATTTTTAGATTTGCATCTTCATTAGAAATAGCTACACCATGAACTTCTAGAAGGCTTATAAGTTTTTGAAACCTATCATATGTTTTATCTAAGCCATCTGTGTCAGATACATAAAAGTTTTCAAATTGTTGCTTCAAAACATTCTTCTGCATCTTCTTAGATTCAACATTGCCACCAAATCTACTCTTGATAGCAGCCCACAAAGACTTTGCATCCTTTATACCATGGAACCTCAGTTGATACTCATCAGGAATAGCCAAAATCAAAATGCTTTTAGTTTTTCTTTCTCTTTGTATTTGTAATAGTGCTTAAGCGGTCTTTGAAGGTACTTCAGTTTCAACACCATTTTCATCAGTTGTTACTTGTATAGGACCATCACCATTCAAGATCACTTGCTACAAACTATAATCTTTGTTAGTGAGATACTACTCCATCCTCATGCTCCAAAGGGTATATTCACCCTTTTTTATGATAGGAAGTTTTACAGTAAACACCATTTGAGGAGATTCTACTAGTGCTATTTGTGTTGCAGGTTCTTCACCAGACATTGTGTATTTTAGGAAGAGATCTAGATCTAATAAAGTTCTTCTTATTTAAAGTTTCTCCACAAACTCTTATGCCACTTGTAAAGTCCCAATAAACAGATCTTCTTTAGCCCGTTAAAGCTTAGTTAACCTGGATAAATCTAAACAAACTATAAGAGAAACTATGATTGTGAATACTACAAGTTATGCGGGATCTAACTTGCAATACAAAGAAGAACAATGAATACTAAACTTGAATATATTGATTGCAAATATTCTTCTAAGATTACAAAATAACTAACTATGAATTCATTATTCTAACTATGCCGTAGGGTTCCTTTTATACACTAAGGAAAACCCTATTAGGCTTACAAAACGCGTTAAGTGATCATGCATATCTATTCTTAATATATCTCATGCAAAACACATAAGCATTACTAACTATATAATACTAACAGCACTAACTATTAACTAACAGTACTAACTATACTAATAGTACTAACATTTGTACTGGTAGTACTAACTAATATAACAAGCAGTACTAACTACTTAGTCTATTTCTTCAGTCTTTAACAGCAGTATCAATATTGAACTAGCAGTAGTAAAGTAGTACTAGCAGTAGTAACTCAAAATTCCCAACACTTAATTTCATGGTTAAAACAGTAGGTATTGATCTTTTAGTTAAAATGTGTTTAAAACTTGTTTTTATAAGTTTTTAGTTTAGTAACTTTTCTACAAGTCCTCTATAACACATTATATCACATGTCTCATATATGGTAGGTTCTTTAGTCCATCATTTGTCCAAGTAATATCCATGATAAAAAGTTCTTACCTTACTTTTACTTATAACTTAATAAGTAGACTTTTAAGCAACTAGTTTACATATACTTTTTATAGAGTAACCAGCACTTGTATAAGGCTTATATTTCCATTCCAACATGTTTTTAACATCAACATAGCATATGAAAAATTATATCATACCATGATCAAAAGTAAAAATCCATTTTATATGTTAATAAGTTTCCTAGATGATGATTCACTATATAAACATCATATACACATAAAGTCATAAATGTAAAGAGTGTAGGGTTTTTAGATGACCTTAGGATGAAGTATGAAGAAGAGTAACAAGATCTAAACCCTAGTTTAGATTCAAAACACAAGCTTCTAAGACTTAGAAACCCTAAATTCCAATGAAACCCTAATCTTGAACCTTTCTTAATTAACCCTTGTAAATGCTAAACGAAGCCTTCAATTTACCTTAGAATACCTTAGATATGATGTTAGAATACTTGAATATGTGGTAAATAAAATTGTATGGATTGTATATGGGTGTTTGTGTTTGGCCGTGAGCTAAAGGGAGAGTAACAAAGAGATTGTGTGAAATTTTTGTTTGGAATACGAAATTCCTAGGAAAGTGTCAGTCTCTTCCACAAATAACTGTCGTTAGCTCGTTAAGTAATTTTTGGAAACTTACAAAGTTAGTTAGCTAAAGTCCCATGGATAAACCCATGCAAGCCCAAGCCCACCATCCATTATAAGTATATAAACACCTCTCTATGCCTTGGAGAGGTGGTTGGTTGCTCATTTTTACACACATTAATATATGGTGTTTACTTTCTCTCTCTAAGTACGTCTTGTATCAAGTCATAGACGATTTTCTCACTCCTAAACGTCTCTTCTCTCTTCTAGTAGTCGTTTCACTTCTGATAGTCTTTCTACTTCTAAAAGTTTTTTTCTCACTTCCTAACGTTATTTTCATTCTAATGGAGTCTCTCATCTTATCGTTTCTTTTTACTTCTATACATTTCTTTCTCTTCTAATAGTCTTGATAGCTATTAGAATTTCCTCCTATAATCCCTTGACAAGCTTAATCTATTTCATCGAAATATTTATGAAATTTGCCGAAATGCATCTATGTTCATCCTTCATAAAACTTTCACGTTTCTAGAAAGTGAAGAACCATAAAGAAGGATTATTAAATCTTCAAGCGTTATTGAGTCACACATTGTAGAAGTCTCCATTATTATTCACCATGAAAGAATACACCTTCATTTCAATCTCATTTCTTCCTCAACATTGTCAAAACAAACACCAAACAACCTTTAAAATTCCCCATCATCCACCTTTGTTCGATGGGATCATATGCACATCAATTGTTAGTGCAAATGAAATGATATATCAATCTTTTCTATCAACCTCTCGTCAACATCTCACTTCTAATAGTCTTTTTACTTTTGACGTTTCTTCTCACTTCTAATAAGTCTTGTCTCCTCTAATGTTTCCTCTCACGTCTAAACGTTTCTTCTCTTTTAATAGTCTTGTTAATATTAAAATTCCTCCTATATCTCTCCTAACTAAATTATTTCATCTGAAATATTTAAATAATTTGCGAAATGCCAAGATATTTAGTGTCATTCGTCTACTTTTAAAAAGGTCATTCTCATAATATTTTTATGTCAATCAATAAACGAATCCAATTCTCGTTTATCAAAAGTCGGTCTAATCTTTCTCCGTAAACATACGTCTCGATTCTTTTTATTTCATCAACTAGGTTGTTTTTAAAATAATGATTACTTGTGTCTAGTTTCTACTTCTCTTTCAAAGTGTCATACTTTAGAATAATAAAACCTAGAAGTGCATGTCTAGTTCCCCGCTAATGTTTTGCTATATGTATATGTGCACTTGTCTACTAACTTTGTTTTGTAGCACAACAATATCTTGATTCCTTGGTGCCCCAAACAAAGGGAAGTATACACAGAGGGGGAGAACTTGCAAGCGTTTTTCTCATTTAAATTGCATCGAACTTCTTGAGCATCGATGGTAATTTATTTGATCCATGGATCCGTTAGAGTCAATATACAAGGAATGATATTATCATGGGGACGCAATAAGCAAGGGGGAGCTAGGAGATATGTGGGTAAATAGCATGGAGTTGGTTAAAATCGTGATGATAGAAGACTTCACTAGGATGATGCAAGCTCACCTTTATAGGAAGATAGGATCGGGGATTGTCAAATACGATGAAGGGTTCATTCATACTCCAAATACTTCACCTCCTCCACTTCAAAACTGCCTCAACCTTATTTCTCATATTTTCTTCTTATTCCTCCAACATATATACTTGGAGAATCTACCTTTTCCTCATTCCTTCAACCTACACACTCGAAGTACCTACCTTTTTCTCTTGCCTCCTTCTCACATCTCATGACCTTTTCTAAACTATCCAAAGAAACACACAATCTCACCTTTACCTTTACTTCGCATACCTTCTTCTCATTCCTCAAACGTATATACCCGGAGCACCTACCTCTTCTCATGTCTTCTTCTCAAACATCTAGCCTATATATTTCAACCATTATCCGCATAATACCTTTTTGCTTTGACAAAAGGGGGAAAAGAAAGTGTAAATGAGTAAGTTTTAAACTCTACTATGTGATATAGTTTACATAGTTTTCCATCATCAAAAAGGGGGAGATTGTTAGTGCAAATATTTTGATATTTAATCTATACGATCTCTTTATGTTTTGGTGATGACAAACACGTGACTTGTAATACGTAACGTAAAGTGCGCAAGTTACTCGTAATCACAAATTATCAATGCATACATGCATCAACATCTCTCTGTCTCAAGTCTGCATCAACATCGACATTTGTTTGCACCCGACGTAAATCACATAAGGTATGTACAAACAAATTAAACTTGTAGGATGATCAAAGAAAAATATTTTTTTCTTAACCATTACATTTCTACAAAGTATTTTTCACAAAAATAAATAAACACAAAATACTTTTTAATAAAAGAAATGTCTAATTTAAATATAAAATTTGAAATTTGGTTTTCCCCCTAAAATAGAAGCTTCTATACCAGATGCAACCTTCCCCACAAAAAGACAAAAAATAGAGCATAGTCTAGTAGCGGCTCCCTTATAGGGTCGGCAGCCCCCTAATATATCTTGGGCCGCCAGGACCGCCATTGCCAGACTGTCAGCTTTCAGCTCCCATAAATAGTAGGTTATCTCTAACTGATTTCATAACCCTTTTGCACGAATTTCTCTCAGATTCTTTCCTCTTACTAAAGATCGTCACTAATCTCTAGAAATCTTTGATCACTTAACTTGTTTAATCTTGTTTAAATGTCATCTAATCTTCTACTCTTTCCTTATTCCCTCAAGTACAAGAGAAGAACTTCGGTCATCTTCAAGATCTGAAGTTATGTAGTCTAGTTAGTTAATTTGTAACATTTGTTACATATAGATAGAGTCCATGTCTTTCAATATTTAGTAGTGTGTAGATCCAAAAAGATTAATATATTTTGGATGAGTTAATTGTGGCGTTGTTTAGGTATTTTAGGCCTAAAAATCATTGGTGATGTGGTAGATTTTGGTCTAGCTAAGATTAGGACTCGACATCTAGCTTAATGTCGGAAAATAATGTAAGTGATGCGGTTTATGTATTTAGGCCAAAAACACAAGGTTTGTTATGTGGGCATAAAACATAACATTTGAGTTGTACCCAAGAAGGACTCGACATCGGACTTAGGTGAAAAAATAATGTAAGCATTGTAAAAAAGTTTTCTCCGCCGAAAGGGAGCTTGTTGATTAGTGAAGTAACTCCGAGTTTGGATACTCAACGGATTGGAGTAGGTTTGAAAAGACTTTGTGATCCGAACCATTATAAAATCACATCGTGTCGTTTGCACTTTCTTTTAACCTTTCTCTTTACTTATGTCTTTACATTATCGCTTTAACTATTTCACCTGCATTGTGCTTATGATATGTTTAAATTGTTGTCTATGTTGTGTAGTCATGGTTTGGTGTAGCTCATTTGTAGTAAAGCATTGTGAGTGTGGATATATTAGTTAGAATATGCACTAGTTATTGCAAATCTATTATCGACACTTCTCATATTGCATCAAACTTGATTGATGATTTGATATAAATGATCTAGTCCGAAAACTTCTTCTAGAGGCGGTCCTTATAAATCAGGTGGCCCCCTGATGTACTAGGCGGCCCCCATATATTTATGGGACCGCCAGCAAAGAGTGATGTAATAATTGATACAAAAGTTCTTAAAGTTTTTAAAAGGAAATGTATTCATCCCCCCCCCTCTACGGTTTCCACAATCTTAATGCAATTCTAGAATTGCTTAAGAAAGAGGAGTTGTACGAAAAATTCTCTAAATGTAAATTTTGGATTCCTAAGGTACAATTTCTCGGCTACGTGATTGATAGTCAAGGCATTAACGTGGATCCCACCAAGATCGAATCCATAAAATATTGGACATCTCCTAAAACACCAAAGGAGATTCGTCAATTTTTAGGTCTTGCTGGGTACTACCGAAGATTCATCAAAGGATTTCGAAACGCACAATTCACAACTTACTCAGAAAAGGATTAAGTTTGATTGGGTGACAAGCAGAAGCAGACGTTTTCAACTCATTAAGCAAGAAGTTGTGATGCAACCAATTCTGGCTTTACCTGAAGGAACGAAGATTTTATCATATACTATGATAGTTATCGACAAAGGTTGGGCCGTTTGGTGTTGATGCAAAGAGAAAAGGTGATTGCTTATGCATCACGCCAATGGAAAATTCATGAGAAGAACTATACGACTCATGATTTAGAACTTGGAGCAGTAGTGTTTGCCCTAAAAATCTAGAGACACTATTTGTACGGAACCAAGTGCACGGTGTTCATAGATCACAAGAGTTTGCAACACATTCTTGATAAAAAGGAGTTGAACATGAGATAACATCGTTTGTTAGAGTTGCTCAATAAACCTACCCAAGGAACGCAAACTATGGCTGATGCCTAAGCGTAAGAGACGAATAAAGCCCCATTACGGGATCGAGCCTAGTCCCATGACTATTGTAGGAATCTTCCTAAACAAATTCTAGAAGCTCATAATATAGAGGCACAAAAACCAGAGATCATCAGAAAAAATACATAGGCGAGGTATGATCAGGAAAGATAAACCAAAGAGAAGTTAGAACCTCGCGCGGTAATGGAAACTGTATGATTAACAAGGCAAGAGTTGGAATACAATTTATGGCGACCTGAGGAGTTGATCATGCCAAGAGCCACACAAGTTCAAAATACTCTATCATCCAGATCTAACACGAAAGATGTATCAGACCTGAAGAATGCTATATTGTGCCCAAAATGAAAGGAACAAACTTCGCAACAAAGTTAGCAAATATTTTGACATGGCTAAGGTCAAGGGCTGAACACCAAAGGCCCCCCCCCCAAATCGGGTTTGTTGTCAACCCGAGTACCTCAATGAGTAGGATAATATCCATTATGATTTTATCATGGAAGCTTTCTTAAGGTCGTTACGGGTTTGAAACCATTTGGGTAATTGATGACCAGCTTACTAAATCTGCAATCTTCGTACCAATGAGGGAAACTGATCCCATGGAAAAATTGGCAAGAATGTACCTGAAAGAGGTAGTCACAAGGTATGGAATACCTGTCTCAATCATTTGTGATCGCGACCCTAGGTTTGCGTCAAATTTCTAGAGGTCACTTCAGAAGGCATTGGGTATAAATTTGGATATGAGTACTGCATACCATCTACAAACTGATGGAAAGAGCGAGAGGACTATTCAAACTCTTAAGGATATGCTACGTGCTTGTGTGATCGACTTTAGAAAGGGTTGGGTTAACCATTTGCCATTAGTTGAGTTTTCATATAACAATAGTTATCACGCTAGTATCAAGTCTGCATCATTTGAAGCACTTTATGGTTGAAAGTGTCATTCACACTTTGTTAGGCCGAGGTTGGAGAAGTTTAACTCATTGGTCCAGAAATAGTCTAAGAGACAACCGAGAAGGTCATTCAGATCAAGCAAAGAATTCAATCCCGCTCGTGATCAACAAAAGAGTTAGCAATGTTAAAGCGGAAAGCTGGTGTAAATTCAAGTGTATATAAGTAGCTCAAGGTTTCGCCTTGGAAAGGAGTAGTACGTTTTGGCAAATGGGGGATGCCAAACCCCAAATATGTTGGACCTTTCAAAGTGTTGGAAAAGGTTAGAGCCATTGCTTACAAGCCTGAATTTCCTCAAGAGCTGAGAAGGGTTCACAATACATTTCATGTATCCAACTTAAGAAGTGATATGCCGATGAACCATTATCCATTCCGTTGGATGGACTTTATATTGATGACAAGCTTTACTTTGTCGAACCAGTAGAAATCATGGGTCATGAAGTTAAACGATTGAAACAAAGCTGCATTCTAATCATTAAGGTTCGATGGAACTCTAGGAGAGGTCCTGAGTTTACATGGGAATGTGAAGACCAATTTCGGAAGAAGTATCTGCATCTCTTCACAAAGACCGCACTGTCGTCAAGTGTCGCGTCTTAAGCCTTAAGGAAAAGGCTCATTTAATGAGGGATGACTATAACAATCCATGTTTTAGGTCATTGTACGATGTCATTTAATTCACTATTTATTTTTAGTCTTGTACGCGTTTGCTTTTAATTTTAATCGTTAAGTTAAATCGCGTAAGCTAAAAATTATCATTCAACGTAAATGGGCATCAAACAATTAAATGTTTACGTCAAGCAAGTGTTAGATAATTATTTAGAGGATAATTACTAACTTTGCACATTTTATTTTTATTGGTTACGTAAAGTGTTTACGTTTCACGATGAAATACGTTTAGGCATTCACGGAACCACCAAAACTTATCTACGCTTCAACAAATACCCATTATTATACCCAATACCTAAAGTTTTATAAAAGTTCACCTATGTTATCCATGTGGGCCTAATTCTACTTAAAAGAATTTAACCAAGACATACAATTTACATGTAATACCTTTATACACTTAACCTACAACTTGTAACTTCAAGTGTTACTAGATATTTATCCCAAGATATCAAAAATTATCTAGTACTCTTTCCCCCCCCCCCAAAAAAAAAATTCAGATGAAAAGGTGGTCCCAAAGGGACAATGAGTTCATAAGTTACCAACTAAATCTTGTACAACATATGTTTCATTAAAACATTAAGCTATGACTAGTAACTTGGTCTTTTTCTTCCTTATTTCACTCTTTTTGTCTAAAGCTCCCTAGTAGTAACATCAACTAGCTACTTGGAGTATAAAAGAGTGTTAACTAGTAAGAAAAACATACAACATATTTTCCTTAGTGAAAACAACACAAACACTTTCTCTTGTCTCTCCTAGGCCACGACCAAACTACAAACACCCTAAATAATCCATAGTTTTTATTCTAGCAAGCATACAAGTGATATAACATCATATCTAAGGTATTACAAGAAGGTTTGAAGGCTTGGTTTAGCATTTACAAGGGTTAATCAAGAAAGGTTTAAGGTTAGGGTTTCATTGGATTTAGGGTCATTTTCTAAGTATTGGAAGCTTAGGTTTAATATCTAAACTAGGTTTCAGATCTTGTTTTTCATCATCTTACATCACATTAAGGTCATCTAAAACTCTAAAACTCTTTACATTTATGATTTCATATGTATATTATGTTTATATAGTGAATCACCATCTAAGAATATTATTAACATGTAAAATGGCTTTTTACTTTTGATCATGGTTTGATATACTTTGTCCATTTCTAATTTAATGTTAAGATCATGTTATAATTGAAGTATGAGCCTTATAGAAGTATGGTTTAGTTATAAAAAGTGTATATGCACTAGTTGCTTTAAAAGTTACTTATTAAAGTTTATAAGTAAAATGAATATGAGGACTTGTGATTCTTGGACAAATAATGGACTTAAGGACCTAAAGTAACATGGGACATGTGAGATGAGTGTTGTAGAGGACTTGTAACAAGGTTACTAGATTAAAACTTATAAAACAAGTTTTAAACTCATTTTAACACAAATACCAAAACCTATTGTTTTTAATTCGAATATAAGGCACCTATTTTATATTTTTATAAAATACTATATGTAATGACGATCGTAGGCATGTAGAGAACTCGAAAAACCGATTTATAACGAAGAAGATACACCATTTGCAAGTTATACGATAATAAATGCTTTTATAAAGGAAATTTTATAAAAACTTATTACTATTCACATCTGATATAAATGATTGAGTATTTTTCACATAAAGTACATATTTTTAGGATTCCAAAACCTTAAGAATCATAATTTTTTGATCAATAACCAAGGAGTTACGGATTTTTCATGTTTACGATAATTAAAGTTTATAAAAATAATTTTATAAAATATGAACAGTAAAAATCACTATTCATCTCAGATATATTTTGGAAAAATATATTAGTTAGATAAAACTTTTAATTACGAAGACGTGCTCAAAAGAATCACTAAAATCGGAGTTAAAACGAATAAGATATGATTTTTACGAGGTTTACGCTAATTAAATTTATAAAAGTGCATGAACAGTAAAAATATTGTTCACCAAAGGGTTGAAAATATGAAAATGTAATATTTTGATACATCGTCTTGATACGAAAGCGTGGACGTAAAGAACGTAAGAAACAGACTTAAAACGATAAAGTTACGCCATTTTTACTAAAGTAATATTTATAAACATTTTAACTTTATAAATATGATTTCACAAATACAATTAGATGGTGATGTAGCTATATAGAATTATATACGGTATTAGTTATTCAAAGTACTTAGTACTCATACGACTATAATTAATTAGGTTGCATTCGGGCGTATTCGTGACGCATTTTCAGTTTGTGATTTACATTGTCGATTTACTCACTCAAGATGAGTTCATAGCCCCATGTTTTACATTTATAATGATTTACAAGTTTTAGGGTTAGAAACATATGCATGTTTTACAATTGGACGCAAGTGGACATTTTATATTACGATTACGTGTTTGCCTAAGTAGTGATAACCCTCTGAGCCCATTATCATGAACTGTCAATTACTTGTTGTGAGTACGAATGTTATAAACCCCGTTCGTTGAGGTCATGGCGCACTGTTCTCGGTATTCATAAAACGAATGTATGACCATGTCGGACTAGGGATGTTTGCGGGTTTAGAACATCATCACGGCCAAAAGTTGGCACTTTATAATTGCAATTCATACAGTCTAGCTTCAGTGTTATGAGTTTAGGAAACATAATTACATTTATGAAGTTTGCATCTATTGCATTTATCATGGGGGAATCTTGCGGTCCTACATTATACATTTTACAAACCTATGAATTCACTAACATTATTGTTGACGTTTTAAAGCAATGTTTTATTAGGATATCAATGAGGTACAATGCAAGGGATACATTGGTGGTTATAATTTGGAAGCCATGTGCATTAAAGATTTGGTTGCATTACATTTTGGGGAAACATTTGTTATGGACTAAAATCTTTATATTTTGAACAACGAACAAGTAAAGCTTCGGCCTTTTGTAACAAACAATTTGTTAAATCCAATGTATCGGTTTTAAACGACTTTTAAATAGTCGTTCTTATATATATCTTGCGCTATTGATCTATGAAGTAACACTCTCAATCCATATTCCTTTGCGACCCAAATTGGGAGTGTTATATTTTAATTAATGGGTAATTAAATGTAATTAACCATAAATATTAGAAAAGTCAAAAAGTCAACACCAATGGTGTTAGGCATATAGTTCGACCGGATCTAGAGAGATCTAATTTTGGATTGGGCTTGTAAGCTATCTTTTCCTCTAAGTTATGTATTTTAGGTAAACCCTAAAATCATCTACTGTATAACGAGGATCTCCTAGCTCATGATTCCCATCCCTTCTCCTCCTCTTCTCCTAGTAGGTTCGTGGAACTAGCATTCGGGTAGTATTGTTCGAACGTTATGTATGAAACCACCCGTGGAGGTTACTGTACTTCTTAGTAACTTGAAGGGTTTATTTGGTTTAGCATTATTACGACACGATGCGTTTGTTTTTTTTAAACCCCTCTCGAAAAGAAGTTCTCTGGTACTATCATGAGCTTGTTGCATTACGGTATGTTTTGTGTTTATTGTTTATGTTAATTGTAAGTGCTCTACGAATTAGATCCACTGCGTAGCTCGTTTAATATTCACGTAATATTAGGGTTTTTAGACCACGATTTCCAACAATGGCATCACGAGCCAGTCAATATAGATTTATAATTACATAAAAAATGAAAAAAAATGTAAAAAACGCATATTTGGTGTATATTTTTTTCCTTTTTTGTGAAAACTATTTTAGATTTTTATTTAGTGAAATATATTCCTCCTAAAGATCACATAAAATATGGAAATTAAATATACTACATATTTTGTGAATATTATTTTCCTTTTTTATGTGAATTTTTTCTAGAAAATTATTTTATAAAATATTTTGTCCTAAAATATCACATAAATATGGAAAATTAATATTTACTTGCCTTTTTCATGTGAAATCTTATTTAGAAAATTAGTTAGTGAAATGTCCTACATATCACTTAAAATAAGGAAACAAAATATGTGAAAGTTTTACATTATATATATATATATATTGATATATAATATATATATAATAAATATATCTTAATATATATAATATATAATATAATATATATATATATTGGTTGCATATTTATCATTAATAAATTGTCAACAGTTTTTACGTGCATGAAAACCATGGTTATTAAGCTTAATATATATGTGATACGCATGTGTGTTATATGATATGCATGAAATCATTACGTGAATTAATTGGTTAATTGCAAAAGATGAGAAGACTTTTGTTAAATTATTGTTTTGATTGCGTAAATGATTTTGTTTAGTATGATTAATTTGGTAAATATGTTTTGCATGTTTTATATATATTGAAGCATTTTTTTATATATATAATTATGTTAGGTTTATGAAAATTGTCGATTATGTGGTTTTATTATATTTTGTTATTAGACTTTATTTTGTTGAGTTTAATATAGCTTGTAATAAGGTTTAATATGTTTAAGTAAGAAATATCATAAAATCCAAAGCTATGGGACTAGTATTTCCAAGTTTAGAAAATAAGGAAGGGAAGCCTACCCTTCATTCGCCTAAAAATTAGCCCTCTAATCTTCATTAGTGGGTGATGCTCTTGTAAACTAACTTACATTTTCCCTCCTTAATACAATTGAAATATTCCTTCACTGCCCTCAATTCTCTCTAATTTACATGTTAGATAAATGATTGATTCAAGATTCATTTGACCTATCAAGTGGTATCAATCGCCAATAGAGAAGTCGAGTGCTTGATTTTGTGCTTGATTTTTGTCGACCGAGAATCAAAGAATGTTGGATTCCAAAAAAAAAAAAAAAATTTTTCGTTGATATTGGAGGTTTCGAGAGTTGATTTTGGTGTGATTTTCGAGTTTTTGGACGTTATAAATGTTCACCAGAACTGTCATATTCATTCACGTGAAAGTGTCGTTTTGATTTTTGGTTGAAGCGTTGCATTCTCGGTAGAGTGGTTTTGAGTTTCGGAAGACTTTTTCTTGTAAATTTAGCAATTTCAGTACGAAATATCATTGTAATACATATATTCGATCTTTTGGTTCTATCAAAAGTCGTTTATTAGGAATTCGGTATTAATACTCGGTTTTATCGAGTTTGTTAAGTTCACAAATTCGGTTCTATCGAATTTGTGATATAGGGATTTTTACTAAGCAAAAACTCGGTATACAGCTTTATAATCTTTTAACACTTGCATTTCACATTTCTCGTGTTTTAAAGTGTTACAAATCGGTTTTTCAAGATTTCCTTAACTCGCAATCAAAAATCTGATTCCACAAATTTGCTGTTTTTAGAACACTTGGATTATCTAGTCATCATAAAATTCGGTTTCATCGAATTTGTGGTTATTAATAATTCATAACTGTTGGATTTTAACAATTTAGGCTTACCGAGTTTATAGTGAATAGTGTTACCGGATTTGAATAGTTTGCAGTTTACCGAGTTTACTATTTGAAGATTTCCGAGTTTGATAGTGTACTGTTCGAGAAGGGTACTCGTTATCAGATTACTTGTTGTCCGTGAACAGTGTTACCGAATTTGACTATTGTTACCGAGTTTGGATATTTTCTCACAAATCTCACTCATATTCGTCTAAAAAGATCCAATCTTTGAATCTTAAGACATGTCGACAGTCAAAACATACCAACAATCCCTTGCTGATGCCGGTTCTGAGACTAGGCCACCCATGCTTGAAAGGGGTAGTTACATACCTTGGGCGAGTAGATTTAAACGATTTCTTAATCGCAAGAAAGGAAACCCGAAGTAGTGATTATCAAGCACTAAGAAGATGGCCCTAATGTGTGTTAGAACATCACACCGTACAGGTTCAATAATACCACATTGCAGACTAGAGGATCTTTAAGGAGATGACTTATTGTACTATGATGCGGAAATGGAACTCATGAATATGATTCTTCTTGCTATTCCTAATGAGATTTACAATCTTGGACTTTGTAAGATCGGCAAAGGAAAGTGACTCGTGTTGAACGTTTTGATGAGGGAACTATACAAAGCCCAATTTTGACAAGAAAAGCAGTTTTACCAATGAATTTGATCAATTGTTTGTTGAACAGGAGAGTCACTAGTTTTCATCTACATTCGTGTAGCTCAGTTTAATGAATGATTTTGGAACGAAACACCATGAAGTTCAACTAATTTCAGTTAACACAAAGTTTTTGAATAGTTTTGCAACCGGAATGTGTTTGAGATATGTTGAGCTCAAGTTCGTTTGGCTAAGCCGACTGAAGTTGAGTTCGTTCGATGATCTTATTGATATCTTCGCAATTTGAAAATTGGTTATTCTTACAGGCAAAGAAATTAGAATAGTCACATGATTCTTGGCTCTAGTAGGCTCCACACGAGTAACTTTTGGGCATTTTTATATTTTTAGAATTGTTAACTTTTTCTTTATTTAATTTTATTTTTTCAGAATTTTTATAACTTTTATTTTTTGTCTTTTTCTATTTTCTTAGTTTTAATTAGTTATTAATCTTTAAAAATTCATAAAAAATCCAAAAATTAATAAAAAAATATTTTTCTTTTTTATAAAATTTTCTTTTGTCATTTAGTGTCTAGGAAAAATATAAAATTTAGTGTAGGCTTAATTTTTCTTAAATTTCAGTCTTAGACCCGTTTTACCGGGTGCGTTTTACCGTTTCTTTTCGTTTTACATTCAAACGACCTCCGTTTTTATTCTAGTTTTTTTTATTTTTCAAATTAACTTAATTAGAATTTAATTTTGATTTTTAATTTAATTTAGCATTTATTTTCTTAATTTTTAGTATTTAGGTTTCCCGATACCTGATTCTGTTCCCCGTATTTTAGTATAGATTTAATTTTAGGATTTCCCTATAACTAATTTTGTTTCCCGTAGTTTTTAAGATCCCCATTTCCTATATCTGTTTCCCGTAGATTAAATTAGGTTTTATTTAATTAATTTTAGTTGTAATTATATCAGTGTTTCCATCATATCTAAATATTCTCCATCATTCAATTTCTCATCAAACCAGGATTACTTTCAATTGCAGCCTCGTTGGGACATACGACCCGGGAATATCTCTTCCGGAATCTTTTTATAATTGATTCTATCTTGTGTATTTTATCCTTTTGTGGAATTTGACCTTTTGCCTTGGTCAAGGGCATTCGGTCAGGATCTGTATTAGGGTTGCTATATAAGTGTATACTATTTGACGAATCAGAATGCATATGTTGAAGCTGCAAAACAACAAAGATTTGCTCAAAAGGTCCAACAACAAAATATGACTTTGACCAGTCATATTGAGATGTATAAGGAAAGGAATCGGGTTTTGGAAAACATAACCAATGATAACAATTATCTAAAAGAATTTCTTGAAGTTGATGAAAGGGCAAAACGTGTTCAAAAACAAGCTGACTCTTAATTGTATCGTGATCGAGATATTATTCGAGATCTCGAAAAACAACGAGATGAGTTGAGTCAAGAGGTCAAACATTTCAAACAGAAAAATGAGGAATTACAACAATTACATTTAATTTTAAAAAGAAAAATGAGTGAAAACGAGGATAAGTATCATGATACTATTCTAGATCTTGAGGAAAAACTGAAAAAGAATGTTGATATGTTTTTGAAAATTGGTAATTCTTTACAAGCAATGTTTATGCTCGATCCAAAACCATTGTCTATTTATGATCAATAATTGAAACATGGTTTGGGGTATCCGAATCCTTATACACTCAGACAAGCATTTTCAGAATGTCCAAAGTTATATGTTGCATCTAGGACGGGTAATATAGAAATTCTGTTAGCCTCAATTTATTGAGTCGAACAAAGAAGCTCGGTCACTCTACGATGGAGCTTCGGTCTTTATTTAGTTAACGTTGTAATAAGATAATATCGGGAATCGGGCTCGATAGATAATCTAATATTGTATATGTTTTGGGTTTAATCCCAAGCAAAACCCGAGCCCGGGTCCTAGTTAAATATCCCACGCGTCGTAGGGATATATATATATAGATATTTTCTTTTTAGAAAATATCTAGTTTTTCATAATATCAAAATTTCTTTTTCTATTTTCTTCTATCTCTCTCTTCTCTCTCTCTCTCTTTCTCTTTTCTTATTTCGATTTGTGTTTGTGTGTTATGAAGTGAAGTGTTAATCGGGATCCTACAATTGGTATCAATCGCCTCGGGTGGATTTCGTGGTTTTTTTTGTTGTTATAAGCATATTGGATTCGGCAGTTGGGAACCTTTATCACTCGGCAACCATAGTTTTCGGGATTCATATTGTTGTTGGAAAATCTCTCGGCTTTATTGGGTTATTCATGGTGGTACTCGGGTGAAAAGAAGAGAAGAACAAAACGAGTCGAAAGACGTTAGCACCGAACCAGTGGTAAACTCGTATCAACCGAACGAGTGGAAAACGTGTAGAATCGAACGAGCGAACTCGAACGACAAGAATCGAACAAGCGGAACCGAACAAGCGGAACCGAACGAGCAGAATCGAACGAGCGGAACCGAACGAACGGACTCGAACGAGCGGAATCGAACGAGCGGAACCAAACGAGCGGAACCGAACGAGCGGAATCGAACGAGTGGAATCGAACGAGCAAATATTTTTGGACCGAACGAAAAAAAAAATTTAGAAAACTTGTGTGACGAAAAGGGTTTCAGTAAAACAGCCATAACTTTTGATCCGTAAGTCCGTTTTAGGCCCGTGACCTCTCAAATCGAAGAGAAAAACGAGACGGATCACGCTGTATTTATCCTTTAGCTAGTTAAGGATTTTTCGAAGCCCAAAACACTCGTTTACCATGAGTTATTGCCATTTTTCAGTTTTTTTAGAATTTTTCGCCGCTGATTCCGAATCCAATCATTCACGGTTTTCTATTGATTTTGTAAAATCCCGTTAATTTAATTATCAGTTTTAATCATAGATGTGTAAAATCCTGTGAACGTGAATTGCTTACACAACCACAACTTCAATCACATCATATCCACTTAAGATCCAACAAAATCATTCTTTTTCACTTCAATTCAGGATAAAATGGAAAAGAAAGATACATTATCTTCGTGTTCGGAATCAGAAGAACAACAAATGCAACTAATTCA
>BQNB010116511.1:0-13003 GCA_026074375.1 Tanacetum coccineum
TTGCACTAATTTCGGCATATATATGTTATATATGATATATTTTTGTAAAATTTGAGTATTGGGTATAAATGTGGGTATTTTTTGAAGCGTAGAAAAGTTTTGGTGGTTCCGAGAGTGCCTAAACGCATTTTATTGCGAAACGTAATCAATTTACGCAACCAATAAAAATAAAATGAACAAAGTTAATAATTATCCTCAAAATAATTACTTAACATTTGCTTGATGTAAACATTTAATTATTTGATGCCCGTTTACATTGAACGCTAATTTTTAACTTACGCGATTTAAACTTAATTCATGAAATCACAAGCAAACGCGTACAACACTAAAGATAAATAGTAGATTTATCGACGTCGTCAATGACTCTAAAACACAGGGTGTTATAGCAGCTTTCTCCCTGTCTTCTTGTAAAACTTCTTCAATCTCATGGAAATCATGGCCACTTGCCATTTCAAATCCATCTCTTCTAAATCAAACTCATCAACCTATTCAAGATCCTCATGATCCAGTTGTGGACCACTTCGTTGATTAGCAAAGAAAGAGTACATGAGTTCATCAGTGTATGATGAAGAGCCTTCCCTTTGTGAGTTATGGCCAGAAGAAGTAGAAACACCATAAGTAGTACTAACATCATTAGTACTTCTAGTGCTAGAAGATGATCTAGTAGAGCCTTTAACATCAGGCTCAAAGACTCTAAGATTGTTGTAGAGATCATCAAAACTAAGACTGTCCACTCCTGGCTTGGTCCTCATGATCAAGGATACTTGGGACCAGGAAGCAGGTAAAGACCTAAGGAACTTTTGATTTGCATCATCAGTGGAGACGCCTGCACCATGAATCTCAAGTTGACTCAGAAGACTCTGAAACCTATCATAACCTTTGTGCAATCCTTCTGAGTTAGATACATAAAAGCTTTCAAATTGTTCCTTTAGAATGTATTTCTACATCTTCTTAGATTCATCATTGCCACCAAATCTGGATTTGATAGCTTCCCACATCTCTTTAGCATCAGTCATTTTGTGAAATTTTGCTAAATGGTCTTCTGGTATAGACATGAGCAAGGTAGTCCTTGCTTTTCTTTCTCTCTCTCTCTCTAGCCAAAATCTCTTCAGCAGTTTTAGGAGGCAAAACCCTTATTTGTCCATTTGTATCTGTTAAGACTTGTACATGACCATTTCCTTTTTGTATGACTTCCCATATAGGATAGTCTGTATGCCCCAAGTAATGTTCCATTTTCATGGCCCATATGTCATACTCGCCTTTCTTCAGAATATGGAGTTTAATGGTTGACAGAGTGTGAGGGGTTTGTTGTGTTGGTGGAACTAGTGGTGGAATGTTAGCATTTTCATCATGATTTTCATATTCTCCTGCCATTGAATAGATCTGAAAGGTAAATGTTTATAACATATCTGTTTTGGTTCTTCTTACTCAGAGTTTCTTAACAGGCTCTGATACCACTTGTTGATCCCAATCTGAATAGATCTTTCTAGCCTGTTAAGGGTGGTAGCCAATCTAGATAAATACAAACTAACTACAAGAGAAACAATGACAATGAAAAATAAAAGTTATGCGGAAACTAACTTATACTGCTAAAAAGAACAATGAATAAAACAGAACTTTGATTACTATTAATCTGCTAGGTTACAGAATACTAACTATGAATATTTGTGAAAACTTGTTTTTTATAACTAGTGCCGTAGGGTTCCTTTTATATACCAAGGAAACCCTAATGGGCTTACAAACCATGTGAAGAGATAATGCATATCTATTCCTATTATAACTCATGCATATCTCCTAACAGTACTAACTAATATATGCTAGCAATACCAACTTACTACTAATAGTACTAACTCTACTACCAGTACTAATAGATGTACTGGCAGTACTAACTAACTAACACAAATAATACTAAGTCAGGAAAACATAATTCCCAACACTAAGGATACTATTTGAACTAGTCTTGATACATAAAATTCATTCTTATGATAAAGTGATTTTTGAAGGAGAGTTATCAACTCCCTCTGTGAGGCGAGTTAACAACGCCTTTAGAAGGCAAGTTAACAACTCCCTTTAGAAGGCGAGTTAACAACACCTTCACGAGGCAAGTTAACAACTCCCTTCAGAAGGCGAGTTAACAACACCCCTTTAGAGGCGAGTTAATAATAAGCCCTTAGGAAGAGATTTAACAAATCCCTTTAGGAGGCGAGTTAACAACACACTATAGGAGGCGAGTTAACAACACCCTATAGGAGGCGAGTTAACAACACCCTTTAGGAGGCGAGTTGTTAGCCTCAAATTATATTATTAATCTCGATCTTTATCTCATCTATGTTGTCATAGGCTAGAAGGGTAAACGGGATCGTGAACGTAATCTAATCTTGTACTAGTTCGGACTAAGGTCCATTGTAATCTTGAGCCCGGCCTAAGACATTAAACCACGGCCCAAAAAGCCTTACAAGGCCGGTCCATTAAGTGGTATAAATACCCCTCTCCAAGTATGGAGAGGATGTTGGTCTCATTTGTTACACACACATTTAATGTGAAATCAACCATCTCAATTTCTTTTCTCTAGTTTCTCTCTCTAACTTCTTTCTAAAATTCTTATCATCTCCTAACTTATTTTCTTAGTCATAATGGTGAAGTGAAAGTGATAATCTTGGTTCCTACATTTGGTATCACTCGCCACGGGTGGGTTTGGTGATAAGTTGTGGCATTTTTTCTATAGCTTATTTTGAGCTTACTTTTAAGCTTATAAGCTCAAGAATTGTACTTCCTTTATATTTTAAACTTATTTTGAGCTTATTTTAGTCGGATAACATTTGTAGTTTGTTGTTGAGTCAAACTTTTGGGCTTACTGTTCATATCATTTCATTTGGGCTTATATTTTCACACTAACATTCTGATAACACATATCAGTATTTTGGTCTTGAGTGTATAAGTCACAACAACAAATTTTGTGTTTCCTTAAATCAAACAAGTAGATAACAATTTTTTTTGTATTTGTTGTTTCTTTCTTTGTCTCAAACTGTTTATGTTCCAACCAAAAATCTCGTAGCTTATTTGAGTTTAGATATATAGCTTATTTTTTACATGTTTTTTTAGTCTTTAACTTATTTCCATTTTTTTGAGTTTGTGCTTATTGTTTACACAAAAAGCTTCAAACTTTTTGTAACATCTGGTTTGTAGCTTATAAGTATCATCCCTTTAATGGCTTATTTTCAGTTTTTGGTTTAAAACCCTCTTGAAAAAACTCAAAACGATCGTCCTTTCTTGTTTAAAATGCTACTAGGTTTCTTAAGCTTTATGTTTGTGGCTTATTTATGAAGTTCAAATTCTTAGCTTATTGTTGTTCTATTTTTGTGGCTTATTCTTGTGATGCTAAGAGCTTAATTTTTGAGCTTATTTGAGCTTATTATTTTCTGGGTTCATCATCTTGCTTGAGTGGTCCATGGTTTGATGACAAGGAGACAAGATCCACGATTATAGCAAGAAGGACGTTTAGGTTTTGTTGTTTCTGTTGAAGACAAAAGAAAGAACACCAGACTTGCAGCTTATTTATTAACCGGATACGCAATTTACTAGCTTGACCAGATACGCATTTTGTTATTCAACCGGATACGCAACAAATTTTTATAAATCGGATATGCATTTTTGTGGTTTGAGTCGGATACACAGTTTTGAGGTTTCACCAGATATGCAGTTTACAAGTTCACCGGATACGCAGTTTACAAGTTCACCGGATACGCAGTTTCAAAGTTCACTGGATACGCAGTTTTAAGTTATTTTGGGTTTTTCAGATCGTGTGACGGTTCATTACGAAACTTCTAACGACTATCATTGTGATCGTGATCCTTTTTTGATCAACGTGGTATATTTATTTTCTACCAACGATAACCGTACCATCCCGCAAGCAAAGAAATAGAAACGTTTACATTTTATAAATTTCAAAACGAAGAAGAAAAGAAAATGGTGGGAAATATTTTTAATTAATCAAACTTATTTCAAATCTGGCAATTTAAGTCCCTGGAACTCAAGTCAACTTCACAGTTAGTCCTTGTCTTATTTATTCACCCTTATTGTTGAAATTTGTTTGCACCGTTGGTCGTCCGAAGTTATAATTCAGCCGTTAGTCCTCCAAAGTCAACTGTTATTGCACCGATAGTCCCCACAACTTAACTTAACAACCGTTAAGCATATTACTTGGATTTCAATTACACTATTAGTCTTTATTTGAGTTTAATCAACCGGTACTCATTTTAAGTTGAAAGTCTGTGCACCATTTATCGTTTTAAGCTCATTAATCGTTACAAAAGCTCACGTACTTCAATTTCAACAACGATTGCAACAACAATTAATCATTGCTTCACGATTTCTTCTTGATTTTGTAAAATCCCGCAAAAGATTCCATTTCTTTTCTTGGTTTATTTAACACCCCCAAATTTATATTGCAGCGGAACCAACAGTTTGGGTGTTAAGTCATAGCACAACAACATAAGAATATAAAGAACGACTCAAAAGAGACGTTTAAAACATAACATTGTCCCATTCATGTAAAATCAGAGTCAAAAATTTGTCCACAAGATCGTCACCATACAACATCATAACATAAGTTTTAAAACCATAACACAAAGTGTTTTCAATGAATGGAACCAAAACAAGTTTAGTCAAAACATTTCGCGCTAAACTCCATTCGCCACTCCAAGCCATCAACCCTGATTACCTGAGATAAAACATGCTAAAAAGTCAACGAAAACGTTGAGTGAATCCATAGAGTTTATATGAAATAAAGGGTGAACACAAGTATTTTTAATCATCGAAAACTTGTGGATCAAACAAGTTTTAATCACTAATGCATTAAGCTCATGCCACTGAAACGTTAACCAACATATTATAAATATGTAATCATATGCCCCACAACTAGGTAATATTGCAATATACCTAAAGAAATTCTCAATACAAAATGTCCTTTAGGGGTGATCGCGCCATGGATGTCACAACCCCAGACAGGGCAATCACGGCCCAATAGATCTACTTAATGTACTAGCGCTCACCCATCATAGGTAATTAACAGTGCATGAAATTAGGGGCCTTTTTGCAATAGGTACTTATGCAATTAGTTCACAATCGGGTCCAGCAACCGAAAATCACTTGTGTTCAATTTATAAAACTAGCATGTATCTCCCTCGCGGGGTTTATAAAAACATTTATAAGTAGAAAGGCGAGGCTATGAACTCACCGAGAGAACAATTAGATCAGAAGTATGACGAGTCTCGAACGAGCGGGAAGTACTCCTAAGCACCTCCTAAAAGACGTGACGCGACTTAGTACGTAGAAAGAAACAATACGTAAAAATTAAACAAGTGATCATGAGATGTGTTTCCGAGATAAGCATGGCATTCCACTAGAACTTCCCCAAATCCTTTTTACTCCCAAAATGACTTGTGATCTGGTCTTATAGGTAAATAAATACCTACTAAGTTTCGGCATTTAATTCTTATTTTATCAAAGTGTACTATACGTTTTTAAATTTTGAGACTAGACGTAAAAACTCTGTTTTTGATTTTAACTCGACTTCATGAACTCATATCTCCTAGCTCACAAATGTTCTAATTATGAGGCTTTCACTCCTGGAAAGCTATTTGTGTCTAGTTTCCAAAAATGTAAGACTCATAATCTACAAAGTTTCAAAACTATGTGAAAAGACTGTTTTACCTAGTTACTTCAAAATAGAAAGTTTCCAAACTTTTTACCCTTTACGGAAATGGCCATAATTCCTAAACCATGATAGCAATGAAGGTGAGGCCAAAATATATAGCTTCCTTAAGATTTCTATCACTGACCCAATCTTTAAAACCTAACCTTTTGTTTCAAAAACTTAGAGTTTAACCCGTTTTCTAATCATAGGTCCAGATTTGACCTATTTTCTTATTTTGACCATAACTCCGTCATCCCAAAGAGTTGGTTGGGCATCCAACTAGCCTATGATGCCAAGACATATATATATCTAGACATGTAATTTAATCATAGGCTCCAAGCCAAAATATTTTTGCTATAACACATTTTTGCTACTGTTTCAAAACAGTCCCAAATATTTACTCTAAGACCTATCCAAACATCAATCCTAACTCTAACCAATCGCATGCAATGCCATACCAAGCTCTTAAACACAACTTATCATCATATAAACATGCATTTTCATAATCAAAGATCCATTTTTTTGGATCAAAATCAAAAGAAAAATTAAAGATTAAGAAATAACCTTACTAGAAAATGATTTAAACAAGAAAATCAAACCAACAATTGCTTCTTTCTTGTTAGGGGCTGAGTTAGACCTACTCCAACACCCACAATCTTGACTCACAAGGGTTCAATACACCCTAAATAACAAGAACTCAAGATCCAACCTAGTCTTGATTAAAATCTTCCATTAAAACTTCAATAACTTCTTCAAAACTTCAAGAAAAACTACCAAACTTTGCAAGCAACTTAAGGATGATGTTGTGATGCCTAAAAGGAGTAGAGAAATTTTGTGAGAGTGGTGGTGGTGGGGGAAGGGTGTACGGCAGCATAAAGGGGAAGAGAGGAGGAGGAGATTTTTTTTTTAACTATGTGAAATGAGAAGTTGCATGTATTGGGAGAAGAAGGAAATGATGGTTTATAAAAATTGTGAAAAGGTGTTGTGTGTGGTGTTGGTGAACCGGCCTAGGCCTAGAAATAGGGTGTTTTATATATTATTTTTTTTGATTTTTTTTTAGTTTGTAAGTATTTAATTTAAAGTATAGTGTAAGTTAAATTAAATAAAAAGTAAGGTTTAAGGTAAAACGCGAGTTTTAAGCAAGAAATTTACGTAAACGCGAAACACAACGGAAAATGAAAATGGTGTAAATTATAATCATCGGGGAGTATTATGAGAGTCTTAAACCACTTAAGTCACGAAGACGGAATAGATTCCCAATTACGGCTCACTTAAAGCTAAGAACGGGAAATTCTTACTAAATCGGGTAAACGTAAAATTAATGACTTTGCTTAAAAATAAAAGTAGGAGTAAAGCTCGGAATAAATAGTGACCTTAAATACGGAATGTTACATCCTCCCCTCCTTAAGGGAGCGCCGTCCCGGTGCAACATACCTCCCCTCGTCTTAATACGCAAGCGTGGAACGTACGAAACGCGATGAACCAGACATAAAACGATAAAGTTAGGTCATTTTCGCTAAAGGCGTATTTATAAACGTTTTTACTTTATAAATATGATTTCACTAAAACGATTAGATGGTGATGTATCTATAAAGAATTTATGTGGTTAGAGCTAATAAAACTGCTATATTACTAAGTGAGTTTCATAAGAGGCCCTCTTCGGGGTGGCGACGACGAGTTGTTGGATTTAACGATTTAAAGTGTCCAACTCCTCAAACCGTCATACATGACCTCTAATTATGTTTCCCCGAACGATAGTATGATGTAGCTAAAAAGGATTATATATGGTAGTTTTTAGTCTAAGTACTTGAGTACTCATACGACCTATATTAACTAGGTTGCATTCGGGCGTTAGCGTGACGCGTTTTCATTAGGGATATTTCATTATCAATTTACTCACTCGAGGTGAGTTTATTGCCCCTCATTTTACATGATTTTTTTATAAGTTTTGGGTGAGAAACTGCTTTTTTTTATAAGTGGACATAAGTGATATTTTATGTTATTGATCACGGTCTGCCCTAAGTAGCGATAACCCAATTGAGCCCATGATTATGAACTGTCAATTACTGAATTATGAGCGCGAATGTTACGAATAGATCTATTAGGATTGACATCCCCGTTTGGGTGATTAGCTATCACTGGCCAAACGAACGTATACCATGTCGATTAAAGGATGTTGCGGGTTAAAACATCAATACGGGCAATGTAGGCAATTTTATATTGCTATTTAATTAAGTCAAGCTTCTGTGTCATGAGCTTAGCACAACGTAATTACATTTTATGATGTTTGCATTGTGTTGCAGTTTCATGGGTGAAATCCGTGGGTCCTGCATTAAAACATTTAATAAAAAGCCTATGAAATTCACCAACTATAGACTCATGTTGACGTTTTAAAGCCCATGTTATTCAGGAGGACAATAAGCACGATGTGCAAGGGATACATTGGTGGTTTTTAATTTGAATATCATAGCATTAAAGATTTTGTCGCATTACATTTTGTATATCTGTTATGGGCTAGAAATCTTTGTATTTTGAACAAGTGGACAAGTTAAGCTTCGGGCTTTTTGTAACAAATATTTGCTAAATCCAATGTATCAGTTTTAAACGACTTTTTTGGTCGTTTTATATATATCTTGTGTTATTGATCTATGAAGTAACACGCCCCGGACACTTATTCCGCTGCGACCCATTTTGGGGGTGTTACACATATGTTATATATCACTACACACACACACACACACACACACACACACACACACACACACACACACACACACACACACACACACACACACACATATATATATATATATATATATATATATATATATATGGATTTTGATATTGACTCTATTATTCATTCAATTTATGTTTAGCAACAAAATGTCGAACATTAAAAAATCAAATTTTCAGCTCTTGACATAACTAGAACAAATTATATACAATGGAAGACAAATGTTAAAAGGCATCTCAAATCAATGGGAATGTCAGAGGAAGTCAAAGCGAAAGCTGATGTTTTCCTCCATCAACACATTGATAAAATGCTAGAATTCGAATATTCAAATTGTGATGATCCAAGCATCTTATGGAAAGATTTACAAAGAAGATTTAATCATCAAAGGGAAGTTTTACTCCCTTATGCTAGAGATGAATGGAGCATGTTGGTCACTTTAAATATGATATTAGGTATATCAAGTTAAACTAATCACATTTCATGGCAACAAAGTGAGTTTTAAGCAGATATATATAAACAATATAACAAAAGAGTTTAAAACACACAGATGTAACTTTTCAATAATAGGTTCTTATTAGGATCAAATAATGAATCTATGACACACTTTGCTTACAGAATAGCAAAGCGGTTGAATGACAATTGGGTTCATTTCCTCTAACTTAAACTCGAACCAAAGTTACAAGTTTAAGTACAACTATTACAACACTTGAGCTTCCGCCGCCAATGGTTTCTTTCAGTTTGTTTGGGAGTAAATGCTCTTCAATGTGTTTCACATTAATTGGAAGAGATACCATTAATCCTTACATCGCATTCCTTTTATACATAAGGAATTAAGGTTTACAATGGGATACCTAGGACACATGTCATGCATTGGATGGGTGATTGAGATACCATTTAATGCACACATGCTTTAAGGAAGGTACAATTTTTTAAGGAAAGTGGATGTACCTATATAGCAACTTTTAGTCATTATTTCATTTCATAGAAAATACTTTCTCTCTCTAAGATATTCTCTCTCAAGTGTTTCTCTCTCTAAGAAACTAGCCCGATCCAAGAATCGACCCTATGTTATGATATAGGATATACCACAGCTTAGAATTACCAACCAAGCTAAACTGAAGTCTTACTAAGGCCTTCTTTAGTTTCTGAACCGCTACATAAACTAAAGTGAATATACTGCTTCATCTTCTAAGTACCTAAAGAACTGAAGCTGGACTTTTATCTTCAGCAAACTAAAGCTGAACTTGTCTTCAGCTAGATTATACTTAGAGGATTGTATGTTTAAATCTACTGAGATACTGAATGACTTAGGAACTGACCCAACAGAACAATTTAAGGTTACAAGACTTTAAAAATGTTAATGAGTACACCTTTGCTTTATTCAGAATATGTCAAACACTCAGATTTTATGAACAAACTGTTACTGAAGGAGATTTGTTGGAGAAAACTTTATCCACATTTCATGATTCAAACATAAACTTACAGAAACAATATCCATTGAAAAATTTTAAGAGATACTCTGATCTAAATGTAAATCTTCTTATAGCAAAGAAAAATAATGAATTGTTAATGAAAAATCATCATACTCGTCCCACATGATCATTAGCACTTCCGGAAGCAAATGCTGTTAACAATAATGATAACAAAAACATTGGAAGCAAAAGAGGAAAAGGTAACCCTCGTGGTCGTGGTCATAGCCATTATGGTCATAACAGTTTTCCCAACCGAAACTATACTTACCACCGACGTAGTCATAATGGCTGTGGTCGTGGTCAAAGAAATAACACTTAACATGCTCCACAAGTTAATAATCTCAATCAACAAAATAATGAAGTTGGCACCTCCCAAAAACCCAAAGGATCCTGTTTCAAGGGTGGAAGTGCGAACCACTGGTCAAAAGCTTGTCGCACACCTTCACATCTATGTGAGTTCTAACCAAGCATCTATCGTAAAGGGAAATAGAGAAGAGAAGTGGACCCATGTGATCAGTTTGATAACACAAACACTCAGCTTATTGCCTGACACTTTTTAAATGGCTTGGAACGTTGAAAGAAAAGTTATTGAATCTTAATAGCTATGTATTTCCTTTTTGTAACTTTGTTTAACTGTGTATAATCAATTTTCTTTTCATGTAAAATAAAATAACATCTGTTATGTGCACTCATATTTCTTTTCTTTATGTTCATATTAGAAGCTTAAAATGAGTCTCAATGGAGCACAATATCAAGCAAAGGATGAAGATCTATGCATAGCGGATAGTGGTGCCACACACACTATCCTTAAATCTAAGAAAAATTTTTTGAATTAAAACCAACAAAGGAAACATTGATATAATTTCAAGTCCTACAAACTTGATAGATGGAGTGGGAAAGGCTAAATTAGTGTTACTAAATGGCACACAACTCATAATAGAGAATGCTTTATTTTCCCCAAAATCTAAAAGGAACTTGTTAAGTTTCAGAAACATATATCATAATGGATATGATACTCAATCAAGGGCCATTTTTTGGTCTCCTTGAATGTGATATTTGGTTTTTCAAGTTAAACTATTCACATTCCATGGCAACAAAGTGAGTTTTAAACAGATATATGTAAATAATATAACGAACAAGTTTAAAACACACAGAAGTAACTTTTCAACGTATACTTTCTTATTAGAATCAAATAAAAAATCTCTGACATACCTTGCTTGTGAAATAGCGAGGTGGTTGAATGACAATTGGGGTGTGATCTACTTCTAACTTAAACTCTAACCAAAGTTATGAGTTTAAGAAAACAAACTATTTGACTAGAACTGAAGCTTCAGCTTTATCGGTTCTATTTAGTTTGTTTGAGAGATAAATGCTCTTCAATATGTTTCACATTAATTAGAAGAGATAACATTTATGCTTTACATCTCTTTCCTTTTATACGCAAAGATTTAGGGTTTACATGTTTAACCTAATACACATGGCATACATTAAATGGGTGGTTGAGTTACCGCATGCTTTAAGGTACTAGGTACACTCCTTAAGGAAAAGTAGTCGTACTTCTATTCCAACTTTAGAAGTATTCATTCTCAAGGAGATTGCTTTATTCCTTTTAATATAAAGCAATCTTTTTCCCGCCTTGTAAACCTTTTAGAAGAGAAACATTTTGTTTCAGCTTCTAAGAGGAGATCGACATTGTTTAGCTTGGATTTTCAACCAAGACTGAACTGAAGCTATTTCTAAGGCCTTCTTCAAGATTCCTAGAACCGCTACATAACTGAAGTGAAGATGATCGTTGATTCTTCTAAGTACCCTAAGAAACTGATGTTGAAGTGTCTTCCAGAGAATACAAGCTGAAATATCTTTAGCTTGTTTATACTTAGGTGGTTTTATGTTTAAATCTAATGAGAGACTGTAAAGTGGGGGGGGGGGCTTCACAACTGATCTAACACTCTCCCGCTATTTAAATATTACAAATAGCCTAAGTTAAAATCAGTAGTAAGTGAGCAAACAACTTCTTCTTATAAACTGCTAAAATTGAACAAAATAAACTGATAACCATTCATATTAACTTTCATTACATTACAATACAAAATATAAAGTTATTACAAAAGATTATTACATCTACTGTCTTAGCTGCTCAATGGCCCTCATTTGCTTGAGGGGGTTCAGGTTCTTTTTGTCAACTTCAGAAAGTAGTAAGGAAATGAAGGTCCTGGCATGATCATCTAACCCAGGACCTTGATGAAGTCTAAAGAATATTTCTTGTACACTATACAACATTTCATTTGAGAAATCTCCAAAGTCTTCAATGGTAACAAAATCTTGCATTTGAACAGAGTTAAACATGATTATACCTAGACATGGTTCATTTAGCACAGTTCTAGCTGGATGATCTTCATACTGAACTGATGATTTAAACTTCTTGGTTGACCTAAAGTAGTCATGAATATCATCATCATGCTTTCTCTTCTTTCTTGCATGATCATTCAGCTTGTCAAGGGAGTCTTGTTCACTGAAGGGTTTGCTGAAGTCAATCTCCAGCTCAGCTTCAGTTTTATGCAGATAATCCATTCTTGTCTTGATTTTCCCATAGATGGTGGACCATCTAGCTCCTTGACTGCACCCTTCTGTTCAACATTTTGTCACAGTATTTGTCATACTGCAACTTGGCTTTATAAAAGCCTTTCACAACATCAATACCCAGAAGATCAACCAGTTCTTCTTTTCCCAACTCCACTTCTTGTTTGGCTAGATAAACTTTGACTGATTCTTTAATCCTCTTTTGTTCTTTGATTTGTTCAGCTGTTAAATGGACATGTTCACCACCTTCAGTAACAAAATCAAATTTCTTTAGTTTCTTCTTCTTGGAGGATTCACCCATGGGACCAGTCAAATTGGCTTCATCAGATTCACTTTTAGTACCTTCTTCTTTAGCATCCTTTGAAGACATGGCTTTCTTACCCTTGTCTTTCTTGATTAGCTCCCCCTTAGGTTAAGGAGAGCTCTTTGGGGGACTGAAGAAGAAAGGAAATTGGAATTGTGTTGTTGTAAAAGTGATGATTGGTGGAATGATAGATGGTATGACAGTTGTTGTTTCAGGTG
>BQNB010116512.1:0-13366 GCA_026074375.1 Tanacetum coccineum
TTCTCGCGAAGAGTTTAATTTCTTTAAGCATTTAATGTGATATAATGAAATCATCCTAATATATGATGAGCATAATTTCGCATACGATAAAAATATGTATATGATAATTATTAATATAAGTATTTCTTTTCTTGTAGTATCATGGGCGAACCCTTGACACCTGACTGTGTGTTTGACTTCCTTATGGATGAGCCAGAACCGCATCCCGCGTATGACATATTTGTGCCCGGACCGCTGCCCGGTTATGTTGGTGACTCGAACAACGTGAACGGGTGGATTGAGGCAAATGTGCCATTGTTAGGAGAGATGGGCGAGCCTCTAGGAGCTGAGGTAGATGAGCCAATGGTTGGCCTGGTGGTCGATGAGTTAGCAGGGCCGATAGTTGAGGTAGACGAGCCGATGGTTGACCCGGTGGTCGATGAGTTAGCAGGGCCGATAGTTGAGGTAGAGGAGCATATGGTCGCCCTAGTGGTGGACATGGAGGATGACCTAGCGGTTCTATTTGGTGATGATGACGACTCTGGTAATGATGACTCTAAGGGGCCCGAGGATGATGAGGAGGTTTGGGAGGTGAACGAGGAGTGGTTGATGGAACCCGTCACGTCACCTTCGATGCCAGTTATGCCCCCCACCGAGTAATTACGAGGTAGGAGGTCCATCTACTGCTGCTGTGGAAGGACATTCTCTTACCCTCTTAGCACCTGGAGTTCCTGTGCCTCCGTTAGTGATCAAGGATTTATGTACCCGCATAGGAAATCTGGAGTATGGTCATAGGCAGCTAGTGAAGAATGTGATCACGGTGAGCGATGTTGAGGTGGCTAATAGCATTGCTATTGGGGAGATTGGCCCTGGAGTTTCTACTGTGGAGGGTCAGCTGCAGGTTATGGCATCTTAGATGGTTCAGGCTATGAGCAGATTAGAGCAGGTCAGGGCTCATGTGGAGCAAGGTCAGCAGGCTGCGACCCAAAGGGATGAGATGATTGCGGGATTGAGTCAACAGGTACAGACTCTTCAGGCCGCCGTGCAGCATAGAGACGTGCAGATTCAGCAGCTATAGACTTTGGTTTCCAAGATGAGTAGTCGCGAGAGCACTTTGATGCAGTGCATACTTGGGATGGATAGACGCCTTGCCGATTTAGAGAGGAGACCTCCAGAGCCTCAGTAGTCTTGTTGCTTATTGTTCTGATTTTTAGTTGGATTATGAACATTTTGTATAGTTCACTAAACTGCTAGTGCTAGTTAGTGAGGTCATGCTGTCGGGTGTATTTTGTTTTTGTAAACATCGCAGCCTTTCGGATATTTACATAGGGATTGAGTCAACAGGCAGGTAGTGAAGAATGTGATCACGGTGAGCGATGTTGAGGTGGCTAATAGCATTGCTATTAGGGAGATTGGCCTTGGAGTTTCTACTGTGGAGGGTCAGCTGCAGGTTATGGCATCTTAGATGGTTCAGGCTGTGAGCAGATTAGAGCAGGTCGGGGCTCATGTGGAGCAAGGTCAGCAGGTTGCGACCCAAAGGGATGAGATGATTGCGGGATTGAGTCAACAGGTACAGACTCTTCAGGACGCCGTGCAACATAGAGACGTGTAGATTCAACAGCTACAAACTTTGGTTTCCAAGATGAGTAGTCGCGAGAGCACTTTCATGCAGTGCATACTTGGGATGGATAGACGCCTTGCCGATTTAGAGAGGAGACCTCCAGGGCCTCAGTAGTCCTGTTGCTTATTGTTTTGATTTTTAGTTGGATTATGAACATTTTGTATAGTTCACTAAACTGCTAGTGCCAGTTAGTGAGGTCGTGCTGTCGGGTGTATTTTGTTTTTGTAAACATCGCAGCCTTTCGGATATTTACATAGGATCTGGTAGTAGACACTTACAAATTATTATGATTGGATGTACCGGTCTTGGAACCGAGGATTGTAATTCTTGGGGGAATTTTGGTTGTATGTGTATCACCCCCATTATTATTATTATGGTTATGGAAGATTATGGTTATCCTTGGTTATGAGTTTTGTGTGATTGTAGATGTTGTTGCCCTTGAGTGATCTTGTTACTAGATTGACTTGACTCCGAGTGTTGAATGATTCCAGCTGGCGAATCCTTCGCACGTGTATGTTACTTGATTGCATAGTCCATGAGTGGGTATTGTTTTTGATACTTGCTGAGGCCCGTTGACCAAACTATATTAAATGATGTTTTGTAGATTGATGATTTTAAAACTGTGGACCGCTATAACGAATTCGTGCGTATGGTTAACAAATTTCGTGATGTAAAAAGTGTATTGTAAATTTTGTGTAACCTATTCATATGAACAATAGTAAATGTGTTTTCAAATTTCATAAACTAACCCTGTGGTGTCAAACAAATTTTCTTTTTAAAAAAAACATATAAATAAATCAATAACGGGGATGGAGGCGGCTTATGTTAAAGCTTTTAATGATGCTCTCATGTTGGAAGAGCGTTTTTTGAAACAAAAGGCGAAAATTAAGTGGCTTCGTGTCGATGATTCAAACTCGGCTTACTTTCACAAGGTGGTGAAAGGTCGTACTAATAGGAGCAGAATTGACGCGGTGGTTAACATGGATGGCAATCAGCTCGTGGGAGATCAGGTCCCTATGGCTTTTGTGGATCACTACTCCTCTTTTTTGGGCCAACAGGGAGTCCATCATGCTCTTAACTCTGATAATCTTTTTACTACTAAAATTGACTCTAATGTTGCTTCTTATATGGTGCGTGCAGTGACGACTCAAGAAGTTAAAGAGGTGATCTTTTCCATGGGGGATGATAAATCCCCTAGACCGGATGGATACACGGCTGCGTTTTTTAAAGCGGCTGGAGATATTATTTCTTTTGATGTGACTAAGGCCGTGCAAGAATTCTTTATCAATGGCACGCTGTTGAAAGAGGTGAACCATACTATTATCGCCCTTATTCCTAAAGTCGCCTCTCCGTCTCGGATTAATGACTGCAGGCCTATCTCTTTATGTAATGTTATCTATAAATGCATTAGCAAGATTATCTCTAACATGATCAAGGATAGTTTGAAGAATTTGGTAAGCCCTAATCAGTCACCTTTTGTTCCTGGAAGGAGAATTACAGATAATATCTTGCTTACTCAGGAGATTATGCATAATTATCACCTTGATCGGGGTCCTCCTAGGTGTGCTTTTAAAGTTGATATTCAGAATGCGTACGATACTGTAGATTGGAACTTTCTTCGGGAGATTCTTATTGGTTTGGCTTTCACCCTCGTATGATCACTTAGATTATGGAATGTGTGATGTCTACTTCTACATGGGGAACATGTTTACCAAAACTGCACACCAAGTGTTTGATAAAATGTCTGAATAGGATTTTATAACTGCGATGCCTAGATTTTACATTGTGATGCCCTAATTTTTGTGAAAATATTTTAGTTACACTGTGATGCCTTAATTAATTTGGCAAGAGGATTTTGGAATTTGAATGAAAACACTCGCAAAGAATAGTGCATAAAACTCCAATATCACCTCTTTGAGCATGTGGTATCGTGTAGCTATAGTTTTTAGATGATTAATTATTACACATGGGCTTATAGATCATTATAGATAATGGAATTAAGATTTAGGTATGACTTATTTTGCCTAAGATCAGCAGAACATTTTGGATGATCTAAAAATTCAAACTGCTTATTTCCTTAAAAGTAAGTAGAGAAGCAGTTAAGCATAAAAGTAAGCAATCATGTATACCCTCTTAGATATGAAAAAATGTTTTGGTAGTTATTGAGAGAGTTGATGTTAGATCAAGCCATCATTCAAAAAGTTAAACCTTTATGCTGATTCTGATTTCTGAATGGGTAAAGTAGTTGGTCTGAGATTCAAATCTGGTGTGTTTACGTAATATCTAGTTGAGACTGCGAAAGTTTAGATAGGAAAATTTTTTGGATCAGCCATTTTTTTCCTTCTGATTAGTAGAGTTTTTTTTGCTTATTTTTTTTATGGTTGGTGTAGGAAATATCTCTTCAAGGAGGTAGATTTCAAAGTTGTTTGAGAGAGATTCGTGCTCGTGCTCAAGATGTTAAGAACAAGAAGAAATGTATCAAGATTAAGAAAGAAGATTAGCAAAAACTGCATCTGCATATTGCTTTGTACAATAATTTCCCAATGGCTGCTGGTCTGGCTTCTTCAGCCGCTGGTCTTGCTTGTCTAGGTACAAGTTTTATACTTTATAGTTTAGTCACATTAAATAATCTTATTACTATCAACATTTGTAACCTTTGGAGTTGGACTACGTTACTATCAAAATATTGAACCTTGTTATTGTTATGAAGTAAAAAATCAAAATCAGTTCAACATCTCAAGTTTGTAAAAATGTTTGTCAGTCTGAGTATAAACTAACTTACATTCCTATCTAGCAAATTTAATGTTATCCTATCGATTTCTATCTACCCAATTTTACATTATATACTCTTCATAATGCATATACATGACGTTCTCTACTGCTAGGAGTATGTGAGCCCTCGTCTGATATTTTACTCTTGTGTAGTTTTCTCTCTTGTCAAGCTTTCAGGGGCAACAATACACATTCGCCATGCTGCAAATTTGATGAATATGTTCGCAACGTGAGCGGCAGACCCTCTATATAGAAACACAAGAAATTGCAACTTACATGCTTTTACTTATTCATATTTTTCGTCAACTATAGGAGTATTGAAGTTCCTTAGAAAATCCCCGTACTTGGTGATGTCACGTTTAATCTTCAATATTTCACTGCATAAATAGAAATAAAAGTTCAGTTTTGCAAATCGGTTGATGATGTATTTGCTTTGTTGTAGGTCAAATTTTTAGGCATTAGTTGGACAAATGATAGCAAAGGTTTTTTCAACAGCCACTACCCTGCTCTAAAGTAAGTGCTAAGTGACATCTGATATTGTTTTTGATTTAACATGCTCAAATTTGCTGTAAATTAGTGTCATTTATAATTCCCCAACAACATATTGGGTTTAAGCATTTGCTTGTTGTCCCTTAAGATGATTAAAATTGATTAGTCATAACATGTGTAACATATAAGATTGATGGTTATATCTTTTCTTGAATATAGATAGATGATAACGTGTTAATTGAAAAATTGATAGGGAAGGTGACATTTTGGATGATGGTATAGAGACAAACGCGAACCTTGATCATCAGCTCTACTATAATTCGACGCTACATTCGGATCTAACAAGTAATATTTTATGTCTACACTTATGTTAATTTTATAGTTTTATATATTTATCATTCTAAGAATATCAAACTGATGCCCTTTTTATACAAAATTGATGCCCTTTTTTAACATATGACTAATAGGTACATAATGGTGTTTGTGTCGTTTACTGGAATTGACAACCACAACCATTCAGTTACATTCGAGGCTGGTTTACTGTCTGATGAGACTGTTAATTCGTACAAGTGGCTTCTCCAATCAATTAAGAAAGCATTCCTAACTGATCCACAAGTAGTCGTTATTGATCAAGACGCTTCAATGAAACAAGCGATCGAGACAGAATTTCCAAATGCTCGTCATTCTTTCAAAACTTATAATTTTTAGCACACTCACAATGCTCTTTGTATACAAACATTGCTTTCTTTTTATACATGTAAACCTACATAGATATGTTTATTAACCAACAAATATCATAAAACCAACACCAACACTGAAGTATCAATAAGTATACATCGAATATCCATGAGTTGAACTGAACAATTTTACATACTTCTACACACTTAACCAAATTTATCATCAGTTCCAATAAGTTCATATAACCACTCAAACTTGATTTGCATAGTTATATCCAAAATAACAAGTGTTTTAGCGACAAGTTCTAACATCATAGTAGGCTACATGATATGGTGCATATTTTTAAATTATTACATCATATTGTTTGCAACATTGAATTTCGGTAAAAAGGTTCATGATTCCCTGAGTTTTTCCTCATTCTCACTGCAATACTTTGATATCCTTGGTTGAAGTCATTTCGTAGCTGAAATGCAAATTTTAAATTAATTACAAAGTGTTTTTATTATCATATCATAAAATAATCAACCATGTTAAACAAACAAATGCCTTACACTAAACAAACAGATGCGTTAAATTTAACAAACCGATGCATTAAATTTAAGAAATAGATGCCTTAAATTTAACAAACAGATGCCTTAAATTTAACAAAACCATATTAAGACCAGCCAACCGTCAGTTCATACGCATCAGGCATACAACATATACGTACAATCATGTTTCGACACTTTAGAGCGCTCTCCATGATTTATCATACATTTTAACGCCAAATACTTCTACCAAATAATGTAAACGAAAACATAACATCAACACACAAATGCCTTCAAATAAACAAACATATTATGTAAACTAAACACACAGATTCCTTAAATTTAACAAAAAAATGCTCTTAATTTATTACATATGCGTTAAGATATTCACATAGATGCCTGAAATAAAAAAACAGATGCCTTAATGTATTCCCAGAGATGCCTTAAACTAAACAAGCACATGCCTTATATTAAACAAACATAAGCATTAAACTAAACAAACAGATGCCTTAAATTTAACAAACACATGCCTTAAACTTAACAAACAAATGCTTTTAATTTATCACATATGCGTTAAGATGTTCACACAGATGACTTAAAGAAAACAAACATATGCATTAATGTATTCACAGAGATACCTTATACTAAACAAGCACATGCCTTATACTAAACAAACATATGCATTAAACTGAACAAACAGGTGCCGTAAATTTAACAAACAGATGCCTTAAATTTAACAAATAAATGCTTTTAATTTATCACATACGCGTTAAGATATTCACACAAATGCCTTAAAATAAACAAACATATGCATTAATGTATTCACAGAGATTCCTTAAACTAAACAAGCACATGTCTTATACTAATAAAACATATGCATTAAACTGAAGAAACAGACAGATGCCTTAAATTTAACAAACAAATGCTTTTGATTTATAACATATGCCTTTAGATATTCACACATATGCCTTAAAATAAACAAACAAATACCTTAATAAATTCACATAGATGCCTTAAACTAAAACTTGACATGCAGTATACTTACATACAATAAGGCATTTAAACTATATAATCAGATGCTTATCTATTTAACAAACAAATGCCTTAAAATTTAACATAACAATACTTTTAATTTATTCACATATGGTTAAGATATTCAATAAGATGTAGTAAAATATACAACAGATGCCTTAATGTATTCCCACATATGACTCAAACTAAACAAGCACATGTCTTATACTAAACAAATATATGCATTAAACTGAACAAACAAATGCCTTAAATTTAACAAACAAATGCCTTAAATTTAAAAAACAAATGCTTTAATTTATCACATATGCATTAAGAGATTCACACATATGTCTTAAAATAAACAAACAGATGCCTTAATGTTTACACAGAGATGTCTTAAACTAAACAAACACATGCCTTATACTAAAAAAACATATGCATTAAACTGAACAAACATATACATTAAATTTAACAAAGAAATGCTTTTAATTTATCACATATGCCTTAAGATATTCACACAAATGCCTTAAAATAAACATACAGATCCCTTAATATATATTCTCACATATGACTTAAACTAAACAAGCACATGCCTTATACTAAACAAACATATGTATTAAACTAAATAACTAGATGTCTTAAATTTAACAAACATATGCCTTAATTAACAAACAAATGCTTTTTATTTGTCACATATGCATTTAAAGATCATCCTATTCACAAACTGTCTTAAAATAACAAATCAACAGATATCTTTAGTTGTTTATCCACAGAGATGCTCTTCATTAAACTAACAAAGACATCAAAGGCCCTTATACCTAAAAAAAAGATGCCTTAAAATTTAACAACACGTATGCCTCTAAATCTTAACAAAACGACTTCAAATCTTTTAATCCTCATCACATATAGCCTTAAGATATTCACACGGTTGCTATTTACAAAATAAATAACATAGATGACTTAAAAGTATCAACACTATCAGATGCATTCCTTAATGTATTACAAAGATGCCTTAACTAATCAAGTACCATTGCCTTATATCAAACAAACATATGCATTAAACTGAACAAACAGATACCTTAAATTTAACAAACAAATGCTTTTAATTTATCACATATGCCTTAAGATATTCACATAGATGCCTTAAAATAAACAAATAGATGCCTTAATGTATTCACAGAGATGCCTTAAACTAAATAAGCACATGCCTTATACTAAACAAAAAAAACATTAAACTAAACAAACAGATGAATTAAATTTAACAAATAGATGCCTTAAATTTAGCAAACAGATGCCTTGAATTTAACAAGCAAATGCTTTTAGTTTATCACGTATGCCTTAAGATATTCACACATGTGCCTTAAAATAAACAAACAGATGCCTTATTGTATTATCACAGATGATTCAAACTAAACAAGCATATGCCTTATACTATACAAACATATGCATTAAACTGAACAAACAAATGCCCTAATTTTAACAAACAGATGTCTTAAATTTAACAATCAAATGCTTTTAATTTATCACATATACATTAAGAGTTTCACACATATGCCTTAAAATAAACAAACAAATGCCTTAATGTATTCACAGAGATGCCTTAAACTAAACAAGCACATGCCTTATACTAAACAAAGAATATGCATTAAACTGAACAAACAGATGCCTTAAATTTAACAAACAGATGCCTTAAATTTAACAAACAGATGCCTTAAACTTATCACATATGCTTTAAGATATTCACACAGATGCCTTAAAGTAAACAAACATATGCCTTAAAAGAAACAAATCCAGATATAAAAATAATCTCAGTTTCTCATTTCAGACAACATAAAAAGTGTTTGCATTGAATTTCGAATGCATAACATTCATGTAAAACTATGAAAATGTGAAAATAATAAAATAATAATGGATATTCTATGAGAAATCTAAAAGGTACTGCCAAAGATTGCTTAGGGAAAACTAAATAAGCTTTTTCTGCTGAAAAAATGCATTCAAATGCCATACTCCCAGAGATGCCACTGATAAGCATATTACAAGTGAGAAAAAATTGAGTTGCCATCTTCGCATTAGTAAATCTGATTAGATGTTGCATCATTTCCTCCCTACATGAGATTCTTATTGGTTTGGCTTTCACCCTCGTATGATCACTTAGATTATGGAATGTGTGATGTCTACTTCATTCTTCTTAAGTATTAATGGTACTCTTCATGGTTTCTTTAAGGGGAAAAGAGGGTTCGTCAAGGTGATCCATTATCGCCTTATTTATTAACTCTCATTATGGAGGTTTTTACGCTTATGCTTCATAGAAGGGTGAATGAATCGGACTTATTCACTTACCATCGACATTGTGCTAAGCGGGATTTGATAAACCTTTGTTTTGCGGATGATTTGTTTCTCTTTGCTCATGGGGATGCTAATTCGGCTCAAGTTATTATTGCATGTTTGGATGAGTTTAAAGAAGCTTCGGGGCTGGTTCCTAGTCTTCCTAAAAGCACGGCATAATTTTGTAATGTGCTTAATCATACGAAATTGGCGATTCTTAATATTCTTCCTTTTGAGGAGGGGTGGCTGCCGGTTAAGTATTTGGATGTTCCTTTGATTTCCTCTAGACTTGTGTATAGGGATTGTAAAGAGTTCATTGAAAAGGTTTAGGGTCGTATTCAGGATTGGAAGAATAAGTCTCTCTCTGCCGCGAGGAGTCTGCAATTAATTCAATCTGTTCTCAGCTCTATGCATATATTTTGGGCTTCGGTTTTCATCCTTCCCTCACGTATTCTTCTTGATATTGAGCAGCTTATGAGGGGATTCATTTGGTATCAAGGATACATGCGTAGGGGTAAAGCTAAGGTGGCATGGGATATTGTTTGTCTTCCGAAGAAAGAGGGAGGCCTTGGTATTAGGAAACTTGAGGTGTTTAACAAGGCGCTTATGATTGCTCACATTTGGAGTCTTCTTACCCATAAGGAATCCCTGTGGGTTAAGTGGATTCATGCGTATAAAATTAAGGATCAAAGCTTTTGGAATGTCCCTTATCGTGGTAATATGACATGGGGTTGGAGGAAAATACTCCAACTTAGACCTTTGATTTGGCAGTTTGTTTGGTACAAAGTGGGTCGGGGAACACGATATGTACTTGGTTTGATCGTTTGAGTACTATGAGCCCTCTTTCGGATGTTATCTCTTCGCGTGGCATACATAGGGCTGGTTTTACAATGAGTTCGAAGCTCAACGACACTATATCAAATGGTCAATGGAATTAGCCTCCTGATTGGTTTGTGAAGTATTCGGTTATCTCTACGCTTCATGTGCCTTGTATCTCTTATTCATTGGACACCCTGGAATGGAGGCGTGGTTCTTTGACTCAACCGTGTACTATTTCTAATGTGTGGGATATTATCCGTCCCCGTGGTGACGAGGTGAATTGGTATGACGTGGTTTGGTTTGCTCAGTGTATCACCCGTCATGCGTTCCACCTTTGGTTGGTCATGAAGAGAAAACTGAAGACGCATGATAATCTAAGACATTGGGATGTTAGTAGAAATACTAACATGAACCTAGTCCAGTGTTTGCTTTGTGGCACTCAACCGGACTCACATGACCATCTTTTCTTTGAGTGTGCTTTTTCTTTGCAGATTTGGAATCATATGAAGGTCTATGCGGGTCTCCCTAATGTTTCTTCCTCTTTAGATTTGATTTTGGATCGCCTTATTCCTATATCTAAGAGACGGTCAGCTAGAGGTATTATTGCTAAGCTTGTTTTTGCGGCCTCTACTTACTTTATTTGGCAAGAGAGGAATGGTCGGCTCTTCAATAACCAGAAGAGGACATGTAATCAAGTTATGGAGTGTATCAAGAATTCGGTTCGTCTCAAATTGCTTACATGTACTTTCAAGAAGACAAAGAATGTGATGGCTTTTATTCATCTTTGGAAGCTTCCTGATTCGAGTTTATTGACTACTTCGTGATGGCTGTATTCGGTCTTATTGAGTTAGAGGATTGCTCGTCTATTGGCTTGGTGGTGTACGGTTCGCATTTGGAGTCCCATCTGAGAGTTGTACTCTTTTTTCCTTCTCTAGGGTTTTTCTCATTGGGTTTTTCTTGGGAATGTTTTTTAAGGAGGCAGGATCAGTTGGATCTCTTTACTCTGAAGGCGCGGTTGCTGCATAGTTTTGGTGGTGTATGTTCCATTAGGTGGTTTTTTCCTATTGGTATTTTTGTAATTGTATTCTAGTTTATTGGTTGTGGGGTGGCATGTCTCCTTCGGCTTAGTGGTTGTTCAAGCTTTTTGGCTTGAGGTTAATGTGGTGCTTCAGCCACATTTCATTGAACTATAACTTTTCTTTGTGATTAATATATTTTACCGGGGTAATCCCCATTACCCAAAAAAATAATGGTGATGGAGGATGGACTGATGCTATCTTCTTTTTTTTCTTTTAAAACAATCAAATTTTTTTATTTTAATCATTTTTTATATATACTGAGAAAATGACTTACGGGTGTAGCGTATGAAAAAGGAACGTTTTGACGAGGACAGATATGACGTCAACTATGCGTAATTTAGGAAGAACCACGCTATGTCGGGTAAATCATCACCCTTAAAATGCTAGATAATCGGGATAAATGTTGGGTCAAGCTTTCGAAAGGAGAAAATGTTTTTACCCCTGCTACGGATTCTTGTGCAAGTAACCTTACTCCTATTGACTGCATGGAGAGAGTCTCATGTGAGTCGTTGTGACCGAGTCGTCCCAAAGGGAAAATACCAATAGTATTATTCAGAACGAGTGTGTCTAGAAATGAGTAAAGTCTAGGTTATGGTAATATAGATTGACGGTTGCTATGGAGACCTGTGTCGAGACCAAGTGTGGTCGGTGTGCTAGTGAGCAGTTGTAGAATTAAGTCATCGAGAGTGGGAACCAGATGCTTGTTGTAGCAAGACTTGGTGTGAGGTCGGAGTAAACATTCGCATGCCGCGTAACGGCAAAAATTTCCAAGGACTAGTAACGGTATAAAGTGCCATCGTGCATGGACACGTAGATATCCCCGAAAGTCATGGAAAAATGTTAAGGTGGTTGGATGATGAGATACGACACTGAAAAAAAGGATCTTCTTAGAGAAGTAAGGTTTCCAAGGTGGGTGGAAGCCAAGGTGGTTAGTTTCGAGGTTAAAAGTGAGAAATGGAGAAGATTTCTCCTACATCAAATGTGTGTTGCCATTGATGTAGCAACCGATGGCCGTGAAAAAGACTTCTTTCCCTGAAATGGAAAGTAGTGGTAGTATAGTTATGAACGTACCTGGATCGTCGAGGATTAGAATAAGATACTAAACGACCCTTGACTTAAGGTTAGGTGTAGTGGTCCTTACTCCTTGACGTAACGACTTAGTGTGCGCATAAGGGCGAAAAGATTGGAGACTCCGGCCAAATGACGACATTCGTTCCCATCCTGGAGGAACAATCAAAGTAGCTAACGCCTTAAGTCGAACGGTATTGAATTAGGAATGTGCGTAATTGTCTTGACTTGATTAGTTCAGTCATCTAAGATTTGATGCGATGCGTTAGGACCAAGTCGACTATACTAGTGGCAGTGCGGAAACGTTGGAGTTGAAATTGCGATCTTCGTCAAATGAGCAACGAGCCCATGATGCTCAATTGTTTTCTTGATTGTTTTCGATTTGTCTTTCGACAATATATGTTTTCTGGCGAGATTATTGCCGCCAAATTATGTGAAAAATGTGCTTTATGTGCTATGTGTTTTTGAATGGTAGTAAGTGCTTATGTCGCTTTTGTGTTGCCTATGATGTGGCCTAGGATGTGAGTGAATGGGTATACTTGCCCGAGTGTGAATGACAAGGTGACTAGGTGGGTGGACATACCCCAAAGGTCTTGTTGTCGGTGGTGGCTTGATAGCTCGCGAGCATGGATGCTAGTTAGGATTTAGCCGTGATTGCGTCGGATTCATTGTCAGAGTGGCTTGGCTATCTAGCAAGCTTGGTACGATGAGGAATCTGATTGGTTGGGTATGATGACCCTATGTGTCGGAATGGTTTGTTTGCTAAGGCTTCATTATAAGCGAGCATGAAATGTTTTGCTAAAGCTTCATAGTAAGCAAGCACGATACGTGATAATTATCGCCAATGCTTGGTTAAAAGTGGGTGTGATGAAATGCCTAAGTAAAGCTAGGTCGAAATGTAAAGTCATCATAAAATGACGAATATGTGATTATGTGTTTATATGATTTTATGTGTTAGTGCTATAATGCGTTGATGGGGTCATATATACTCCGGAATA
>BQNB010116513.1:0-21348 GCA_026074375.1 Tanacetum coccineum
CAAGATGCAACAAACTTTTATCAGTCTCGGATTTTTATTCTTACTATGGGCTTTCTTTAGAAGGCTGTAACATCGGTTGTGAGCCAGCAAGATGCAACAAACTTTTATCAGCCCACAGTTTATATTTATTATATTTTTTATTTTTCATCATTTTTCATATATATATATATATATATATATATATATATATTGAGAAGACTTCTTTTTGAAAATTTTAAGTATAAATTTGAACTAGGACTAAAAGTTTTGCCATATACTATATAAAAATTGTTGATTTAAGTTTAATCACCAAACACGTATATTAATCTGGTTAAGAGCTTATGGGAGAAAAAGCCATAAATTACACACATGAGCTCTTAAGATTTCTAAATAATCCTTGTTTAGCATTCTACTCATACTTAACTCTATCATTTTTCGTTCTTCGTGAATTTTTGCGAACGCTTAGCCTAAAAGTTAAGGAACAAGCTAGAGCTCAACACGCTCGATCGGGTCAAAATTTACTCTTATTCTACCCAGCAGGAAAGTCAAAAATTGTGACAAAACACTTATTTTATTTTTGAAAATTTTTAAATTTTTTCATTTTTTTGAAATTTTGGTGGTAAAAGCGGGATTACGCAAAAACAACGGCTGCAAGCATAATCAAATCAATAGATCCCCCCATACTAGAATTAAACATTGTCCTCAATGTTTTAAGAAGGGTCTCTACGCAAATCCTAAGTTGTTTATTAAGTATGCTTAAAGATAAACGTTAGTCGATTAGATTAGGATATTGGATTTCCCAAATGAAACTGAGGATTTGAAGCTCTTGTGATCGAAGGACAAAACCGCGAGCACGAGAGGCTTCAAAAATCCAGGACAATCTTGGATAATCACAAAAAACACAAGCAAACGAGAAAGAAAAGAGGCACACCTCTCACAACAACAAATAATTATTCATTACTACATAATATAACTAAGGATAAGCATGGGGTGCCTCCCACAAAACGCTTGTTTAGGGTCACTAAGCTTGACCCAATCCCCGAATTCATTTGTCCTTGGGTAAGGTTTGGAGATCCGGGACAACCAATTTTGGTACGTCCCCTCCAAAGTAGTGCTTAATTCGATGACCGTTTACCTTAAAGTTTGGCCCGGAGTTTTGGGATAACTCAACGGTTCCATATGGAAAGACATGGGCGATGGTGAACGGTCCGGACCAACGGGATTTCAACTTGCCCGAGAACATCTTCAATCTAGAGTTAAATAGGAGGACTTGATCACCGACGTTTTGATCTTTGAGTCATGGATCCTCTTTGTTCTCTCTTTATAGATCAAAGAGTTCTCATAGGCATGATCACGAAGTTCATTTAGTTCATTGAGTTTAACTTTGCGGTGATCACCCGCGGTCTCAAGGTCAAAGTTTGCATGCTTCAAGGCCTAGTAGGCTTTGTGCTCTAGCTCGATCGGTAGATGACATGCCTTTTCGTATACGAGCTTGTATGGGGTACACCCGATGGGTGTTTTGTAAGCCGTGTAGAAGGCCCAAAGTGCATCATCTAGTTTATCTGACCAAGAGGCACGGTTTTCGCCTATGGTCCTTTCAAGAATTCGTTTCAAGCCACGATTGGATATCTCCACTTGCCTACTTGTTTGTGGGTGATACGCGGTGGAGAGATAGTGAGTAACTCCATATTTAAGCATGACCTTTGCAAACTGGTCATTGCAAAAATGGGTTCCGCGGTCACTTATGATAGCACGAGGGGAACCGAATCAAGCGAAGAGAGATTTAAGAAATTTGAAAACATCTCGGGCGTCGTTGGTGGGGAGCGCTTTTGCTTCGACCCATTTTGACAAATAGTCAACCGCCACAAGTATGTATTTGTTCCCTCGTGAAGACGGGAACGGCCCCATGAAATCTATGCCACACACGTCAAAGATTTCGCAAACTTGGATGGAATTTTAAGGCATTTCATCACGCTGCGAAATTTTTCCTTGACGCTGGCATGAGTCACAATTTTTAACCAACTCGTGTGCATCTTTGTAAATAGTGGGCCAAAAGAAACCGGCATCAAAGACCTTTTTGGCGGTGAGATTTGCACCATGATGTCCCCCGGTGGGTCCATTGTGACAAGCTTCGAGGATGTCGAGAGCTTCTTTGCCGTGCACACACCGCCGGATCACTTGATTCGCACATATTTTGAACAGATAGGGGTCATCCCAAAAGTAGTGTTTAACATCCTTGAAAAACTTGTTCTTTTGTTGGGATGACATCCCTTTAACAATGAAATTCCCCGCGTGGTAATTTGCAAAATCGGCAAACCACGGGGTACTTGAATCACCATGAAAGGTCACCATATTAAGTGTCTCGAGAGGAAACTTTTCGTTTACCTCCTTTGGGTCGAGCACCTTTTCATAAGGATTTTCTAATCGGGAAAGATGATCGGCCGCGAGATTCTCAGCTCCTTTTGTGTCAATTACTTTGAATGTAAACTCTTGAAGGAGGAGAACCCATCGGAGCAATCTCGCCTTGGAATCTTTTTTAGCAAAGAGATATTTTAGGGCGGAATGATCCGTATACACTATGCTCTTGTTTAAGATGAGGTAAGATCAGAATTTTTCAAAAGCATACACCACGGCTAACATTTCTTTCTCTGTCGTGGTATAATGCGATTCCGCCTCGTTCATTGTTTTGCTAGCATAGTGTATAGGCCTAAAGTGTTTTTCATGCCGTTGCCCTAAGACCGCACCTATGGCAAAGTCGTTTGCATCTCACATAAGCTCAAAGGGTAAATCCCAGTCTGGGGCAATCAAGATTGGAGCTTCGGTAAGTTTTTTCTTTAACGTTTCAAAAGCTTTAATACATTCACTGGAGAAGATGAACGGAGTATGCTTCTCAAGAAGATGAGTCATCGGTCGGGAAATTTTGGAAAAATCCTTAATAAACCGTCGGTAGAAACCGACATGACCGAGAAAACTCCGAACACCCTTAACGGTGGTGGGATAAGGTGACTTAGCAATCACATCGACTTTGGCTTTATCAACCTCAATCCCATTTTTGGAAATCTTATGGCCAAGGACAATTCCTTCCTTAACCATAAAATGACTCTTTTCCTAATTCAGACAAAGATTGGTGTCTTCGCACCTTTGAAGCATCTTGTCTACACGAGAGAGGAAATTTTCGAATGAATTCCCAAAGACCAAAAATTCGTCCATGAAGACTTCCATTGTTTTTTCGATCATATCATGAAAGATAGCCATCATACACCTTTGGAATGTGCCCGGTGCATTGAATAAGCCAAAAGGCATGCGACGGTAGGCGAACGTTACGTAAGGACACGTGAATGTTGTCTTTTCTTGATCATGAGGGTTGATGGGAATTTGAAAGTAACCCGAGAAATCATCGAGAAAACAATAGTAATCGTTTCCCGCTAATCCTCGAGCATTTGATCCATAAACGGTAGTGGAAAGTGGTCTTTACAGGTGGCTTCATTTAACTTGCGGTAGTCAATGCACACTCGCCAACCCGTAACCAATCGAGTTGGAATTAACTCATTTTCATCATTTTCAACAACGGTAAAGCCACCCTTTTTTGGTACGCAATGTACGGGGCTCACCCAAGGACTATCCGAGATCGGGTAAATTAATCCGGCATCAAGAAGTTTTTCAACCTCCTTTTTGATGACATCATGGATCTTTGGATTCACCCGTCTTTGGTGTTGAACCGCCGGTTTGTAGTCCTCTTCCATAAGAATCTTGTGAGTATAAAATTCCGGGTTAATACCCTTGATGTCGGAGAGTTTCCAAGCGATGGCTCGCTTGTGTGACTTCAAAACCTTTATGAGAGCGGCTTTTTCCTCGACACTCAAGTCTTTAGCAATTATGACGGGCAACTTGTTGTCGCCTTCCAAAAATGCGTATTCGAGATGAGGAGGTAAGTCCTTGAGTTCGACTTCGGGAGGTTCATCAATTGAAGATTTATCAGTTTTAGCTTCACAAACTTTAAGTTCTTTTCGAATTTCAGGCAAATAATTTCCTTGAGTGGGAGGGGGTGATGGATCATCATTTAGATATGCTTCAAGAAGAAGAATATCCCCCTCCGGGTCATAATAAGAGTCATCAACTTCCGGTGAAGTTGGATCATCTTCAAGAGCGAGGAAAGCGTCGACTTCCTCGAGAAGAAAATCACTATCCCTGAAGGGAGTGAGAGTCGGAGAAGAGGTAGAAACGATCAGGTCATAATAAGGAGTGGGATTTCCACTTGCGATCACATCGTAGAAACCGAGAATTTCCTGAGAATACTCCTCACAAGCCATTTCAATGACGTCGATTCGGTTAACCGAATTATCATTATAATTAGAGGAGTATCTCGAAGTTTGATCAAGATTGAATGTGATGGCTTCTTTTTCAACACGAAGGGTTAATTCACCTTTGTACACATCAATCAAAGCATGTATGGTCTTTAAGAAGGATCTCCCGAGAATTAGAGGAACTCGGGGATCGGCATCAAAGTCTACGACTACAAAGTCGGCCGGGAATTTGAACTTTCCTACTTTTACGTAGACATCTTCAGCGATACCGATCGGTTTGGTAATCGAACGGTCCGCAAGTTCAAGAGTCATAGAAGTAGGAGTAAGCTCCGAAAGAGCTAGTTTTTCCCACACGGATAATGGCATGAGATTTATGCTAGCGCCAAGATCGGCCAAGGCTAAGCACTCTTCCATTCTGGGAAAATCACATGGGATTAGAAATTTGCCGGGGTCTCCAAGTTTTTCGGGTAACTTGTTGAGGAAGACCGCCGAACAATGCTCATTCAAAGGAGTTCTAGCCATCTCACTTAATTTTTCTTTGCTTTCGATTAAAGCTTTAAGAGTGGAGGCAAATTTTGGCATAAGAATCAAAGCATCTGTGAGGCTAATTTCGAAACTCAAATCTTTAAAGATTTCATAGAATTTCTCAATTTGGTCGTTAGCTTTTTCACGGCGCCTTTCATCATTACGTCTTGAAGGATACGGAATTGATGGTTTCAAGTTAGGCATCAGAGCATTAACGGGAATAACAACGGGCTCAGAATTTGGCACATGAGTTTCAACTTGGAAAACCAAAGGTTGGACGTCTTTGGTACTTCCGTTATTAGTAGGAGGCACCGTGTCCTTTGTCACCTCGGTTTCACGTTCTACTACTTTAGGAGGAGAAGTAGTTGTAGGAATCGTGGGTCCTTGATAAGCAACACCACTTCGGGTGGTAATACCCTTCAAATCTACCTTCGGGTTAGTAATGGTATTACTAAGGAGTGTCTCTGAACCTGAAGTAGAAGCGGTATTGGCATTCACGAATTTGGAAAGCATGTCTGTTAAATTGATCATTTGATTTTGCAAGTTTTGATTTTGGTCTTGCATGTTTCTCATTACCGCATCATTAGCTTTGACATAGCTTTCAAAATCGTTCTTTGTCACACCTTGTGTTTGAGGAGTCGGAGCTTGGTAAGGTGGAGCTTGGTAAACCGGGGGTTGATTAATTGGAGGTCGATAAATTTAGCTTTGGTTGTAATTATTTCCCTGGTTTTGGTTGTAACGGTTTTGGTTATTTCCTTGGTTTTGTTGAACGGGAGAAAAACTGGGAGGTCGAATTTGATTAGCAATCGGGGCTCGGTAACTGGTATTTCCTTGATTGAAATTAGCTGCTGCTGCTTGGGAAACAAATTCTTGAATATTGTCACGATAAACGTTGCCATTGGTGATGGGACAATTTTGGTAAGAATGAGCTCCGCTACAAGTAACACAACTTTCCTCGTCCGCTTTTACGGGAGCGAGAGCGGGAGCTTGGTTTTGATTTTTTTAATCGAGAAGTAAAGCTTTCACCATATCTTTAAGTTCGGCAACATCGGGAGAGATATCGGGGGTAGAAGAGCTCGAACTCACTTTTGCAACAACTGGTTTGTTACGTGAATTACGAACTTTGGATTTGCTTTCAATGATTCTTAGGCAATCACGGGGCATTTTATCCAAAAAGTTACCACCCGCGGCGGAATTCAACGAATCTTGATCATTAGAGTTTAAAGCATTATAGAAAGTATCGAGTTGATGTAACTCCGAAAATCCATAATGTGGGCATGCTCGAAGAAGATCATTGAATCGGTCCCATGCCTCGTAGAAAGTTTCATCAAATCATTGTTGAAATCTCGTGATTTCATTTGGAAGATTTGTTGTTTTGGAAGGAGGGAAAAATTTGTTGATGAATTTCGAAACAAGATCATCCCATGTGAGAATCGATCGAGGAGGTTCTTTTTCAAGCCAAATACGGGATGCACCCTCGAGAGAAAATGGGAAAAGCATAAGCTTTACCGACGTACTCGGGACGTTCAGGAACTTCATCGTAGAAGTGATCTTGTTGAAATAACGGATGTGAGCATAAGGGTCTTCTTTGTCATGTCCGAATAATTGTTTGTTTTGAACGAGGGTAAGCAAACCGTGGTTAAGCTCAAAGTTGTCCGCGGTGATTTCGGGCACAACGATGACATCCTCGTAACCCACGGTGGGTGCTTCGAGCAATTGAGCCATAGTAGGAGTATCATCCATCGTAACTACGGGAGGAGCTTGATTTTTAATTGGTTCAACAAGATTGAATGGTTCAACAAAAGTCGGATTGACTTGTTGTTGACGGTTAGAATTACGAGATTGAGAACGAGTGCACATGAACTAAAATTTAAAAAGAAAATTTATACTAACTTTTTTTTGGTTTTTTTGATTTTTGATTTTTTTTTTGGTTTTTTCAACAATGTATTCACAATAAATTTTAAATACGGACAATGAGATAAGACACTTAAACCTAATAATCAACTCGCTTCTCGGTAACTCTTCAAAAGAAAAATCTTTTTGTATTTTTTTATGAAAATAAACAAAATAACTTCACTCGGAAGGATCTTCAAACACAAATTTTCAAACGGCTTCAACAATCGTAGACAATCCTCCCCGGCAGCGACGCCAAAAACTGATCAAGAATGACTCACACCTTTTATAAATATATATAAATATAAATAAATATATAAATATATAATATTAGGGTGAGAATAAAAAAAATCACAATTATAGTAATCCGGGAGTATGATTCCCGGGTCGTTTCCCCGATGAGGAGTGCAATTGAAAGCTGAGAGTCGTTTTGAGAATATGTGCTTGAATGGAAACAAGATTTGGCTTGGTTTCTAAATCTATGGGAAAAATAAGGCAATCTACACTAAAAATGAGAAAGGCACACAATTTTAAACTAAAAATGTAAACTGGAATCTAAAAACGCGCTAAATTATAACCTAATTCGAATTAAACCCTAAAAAAAATTTAATGCATGTAAATATCAAAAATGACAAAAGAAAATTTTCTAAAAAAGATTTATATTTTTTTGGCTTTTAATATTTTTTTTATGAATTGAAAACTGAATTAATCTATTTAAAATCCTAGAAAATAGCAAATTAATACCTAAAAATTCTAAAAAATGATATTCCACCTTAGAAAAGTCTAAAATATGATAAAAACTCATAAAACTATTTTTAACTACTTTTTATAATAAAAATCCATTTTATAAAACTAATTTTAAAAGCTAAAAATCAAAATAAAAATCTAAAAGTGGTAAAAATGATTTTAATGCTTGTAAACCTAAAAGTATTTAATCTAAAACTAAAAACTATTTTTTTTTAATTTTCTGAAAACTTTTACTATTTTTTATAGACTTTTTAAATTTTTAACTTTCGGTAAATAATTAAAAATAACAAATAAGTATGAAAAATTCTAAAAAAATCAGGAAAAGTCCTAAATGATGCAAAGATTCTAAGAAAAATAAGCTGGTGATACCAACTTATCAAATAAGCCTGTAATAAGCTTAAACAAGTTAAGGCTTTTTAATGGAATAATGGCTCAAAAAGGTGATAAAGTTATAATGAGTTAAGAGTATGACGGATGAGCTATTGTAGCAAAGATGGTTGTGTGTGGGGAGTGTGGGACGTTTGGTTGAGAGGGTTGAGGTCCCAGGTTCGAGCCCTGGCTCACTTTGGACTTCCCCTTTCCCAAACGTTTTTTAATGCCATTTTTTTACAACTTTTTTAAGGATAGAAAAATAAACACTTTTTGAAAAGACACTATTTTTATAAATCACGAATAAGCTCTAAAGGGGACAGATTAAGCTTAATTACTCTATGTCCTAAAAACTAACTGTTTGCATTTTTTTAAGGAGAATACGCAAATGAAAATGACAAATAAGCTAAAATAGACAATACTATGTCTAAAAAGCACATAAGAACAAAAATAAGTACAAATGATAAGCTAGATAGACAGAAAAGCTAAAAAGGCGTAAAAACACTTAAAATTTACAATAGAAAGCAAATAAGCTCAAATAAGCTTATAGCAAAACCAAATAAGCTAAAATGGGTTTATACTAACCTAATAAGCTAAGCTAAACCTAAATAAGCAATAACAATAAGTAGATACGCTAAAAATAAGCAAAATGGCTTTTGGCCAAAAACTGTTGATCAAAAAGCCAACAAGGACTTTTTTAGCTTAAAAATAAGCTAGCAAACAGATCTTTATGGCTTAGTGGCTTATACCACTGAAAAGCTTGGCCAAAAATCTACTTAAATCATCAATCAAAAAGGAGTTTGAAACACAAATAAGCCCTTAAAAATCTTGATGAAAAAGCTGTTTGTTTATTTTTCAACACTTAGAAAACTTTTTTCTGTCTTAACAAACCACTACTTTTGAGCTTAAAAATGAGCACTCTAACAGATCCTTATGGATCTCAAACCTATAAACAGATCAAAATTAGACCCCAAAGAACACATAGCAACAATCTAAAAGCATTTTCAAATAAAGGATAAGCCACAACAAGCATTTGAAAAAGCTATGTCTCAAAAAAATTTAAACACTTAGCACTTTTGACAGTTTTGGCAAAACACAACACTAACAAATGCAGGCAATGAGTCTTTGTTTCTACCTGTTTTTAACACATGCATAAACACAAAAACATCACAAATCAACAATAAGCAAGAGCATAATCAAATAAGCCAACAAGATCAGTTATAAACCTACAGTTTCAAACCACCAATTCTTTAAACCTTAACAATAAGATTTAACACATAAAAACTTAAACAAACTAAATATTTGCACTAATTTAAGCTAAACTAAACTAACTAAAGTGTCAAAATGAAATTTTGACCCATTTTAACCCATAAAATCAGTTAAACCAAACACCCCTTTAAAACTGTTTTTACCAATTTTCAATTGATTTCTTGATTTTCAATGAACAAACCCTTAAGACCAGATTATATATAAGCTAAAAAGACAATAATAAGCAAGTTTAGACAACTAATAAGCACTCAAATAAGCTGAAAATAGATAATGCAATATTAAGCTACTTTAAGACAGATTTTTAATGAAAAAATTGCACAATGATTTCTAAACTACAACTAAGCCTTAATGAGCATAAAACATTATCAATAAGCCTAAATAAGCAGATAATAAGCAGTACTAAGCAAATGATAAGCTAAAAATGCAAATAAGCTAAAAATGGAAGAAGAGGGTGCACCTTTGTCCTTTGCTTAAACAAGGACACAAATGCTCAATAGAGCTTGTCAACAAGCTCTGGCTTGTTTAGACAAGCCAGTAAATAACATAAGCCCTTCCATTTCAAGCTTATCATCCAAGAGCTTTTTGTGTGATTTTTTTTCTTTTTAGTTTAAAAAGTGGACTTATGCACTATAAGTTATTGAAAAACTTATAGTGCTTAAGTCAGAAGCTTAAGTAAGATTTAAAACAGGTTATGTGAGCTTATGAGAGAGCTTATAAAGAGCTTTTGAAACATAAAGTGAGCTGAAAACTTGAAAACGGATTTAGAACCAAACTATAAATTGCATTAAACTCTTTAAAAACATTACAAGTAAAAAGTAAAATACGCTAAAATAGAACTAAAATAACCTGAAAGATAGAAAAACTCAGTGCCAAATGGCTTACACATGAACCCTATTTATACTAGTCGAAGGAAGATTCTAGGAGGTGTGCTTCTAAGCCTGTGTTTCTTGTGTGAGAGGAAAAGAAAGCTTCAATCTTGGCCCTTTAATTCATCTAGTGCTTCTTTATGTCCATCTTGGCCCTTAAATATGTCCACGCAATCATTCCTCAATGATTTCCATGGATTGCCAATGTGTCAATGCCAAAAATATCATCTATTGCATCATTATTTGCTTCTAGAAGGGAGTTTAAGTGGGTTTAACCTTAGGGTAAGAGTAATTTTGGAGGAGGGAAATGAACAGTAACAATGAGGGTGGGGGCGGGAAAAGCGGGTGTGTGTTTGTTTGGTGCAGGGCATAAGTTTATGGGTTTGGCAGGAGTGGTCCCTCAAGATGTATAAAGTTATTACATGGTTGGTCCTTGTGGGGATACAACTTTGGTCCTTGTAGTTTTATATATGTTGCACCGTTAGTTCTTTTAAGGACTAGCGGGGTGTTATAAAGGGGTTTGTTGTTAACGAAAGTATTACGGGGTGTGGTTTGGGCTAGGTTTGGGCCGGGTATGGTAAAAGTGGGCTTTGGGATTTTATTTATGTTTTAAGGTGTATAAGATATAAGTGGGCTGTCCCGGGCCCACTAGGTGGGTACGGGTAGGCCCACTTTTGGCAGTTTAGGTTTTCGGGTTCGGTTTTCGATGCTCTTTTCGAATCCACTTCTCGGGGTTGACTTTGACTTGACTTTTGCTTCACGCTCTTTTCGTTCTCGTGCTCAGTTTTTTCATTTTGGCTTTGATTTTTGTCCTTTTCTTGGATATCTGTTTCCTGCAGAATATAAATACAAAACATACAAATACAATGTATTTTTGGTACGTTTTTAGTAATTTAAGTCCGATTTTAGTGGTCAAAGGTATGTGTAATTAAACACGTACCAACTCCAAATAATCTCAGCCTTTTAATCCTTGCAATCATTGGATCTTCAATCTTCACCGTTGGATTAATATGTGATCATACGGATTGCCAATTTGGCATTCCTTGTGTCAGAGGCCTTGTGCTTCTTTTGATTTGTTTTTAGTGTAAATTTCCCATCAAGGTGTGTTCCTTTTGAGACCCACGTGTAATTCCTTTGACAGAGCTAGCCAATTAAAGACGTTTGATGACGTTTTTCTTTGCTAAGGTGTAGCTTAGTACTAAGAATCTTCTGATCATGTTATTAATTGAAAGGGTGTGGGTTAATTGCATTTAATTTGAGCTGGGTAAAGTAGGGGAGACGGTGAACAGTAAAAACTGTTTTTCCCGCCCCTCAAATGTTATACGTTTTGTGTTTGACCCAGGAAATGGGTGTTTGACCTGGGCTCGGGTATAAAAAGGAAATTGGGCCGGGGGTTATGATTTGGGCTTGGTTTAGGGATTTAAGGGTTCTAGTTATAAAGAAATAACGACCATTAGTTCTTTATTAACAAAGGACTAACAGTGTTATCAATTTAGGGCTTTTTGTGAAATTAGTTATAACATTAAGGCTCATTTAGGTATTTTGAGGGTTTTTGTCTTTTGTGAGTTGACCATTGTTGACCATGGTTGATTATTTGACCTTTTTTCTATCAAACTCCCGGCTCTTGTGCACTCTTTTCGTTCCCGTGTCCGTGTTTGTCCGGTTTTGACCGTTTTCTTGTGATTTTTGCAATATTCGTACCTACACATCACAAATGACAAAACAAGCAATATACAAGCATAATTTGCACAATTTATTCATTTTAGGGCTATTTTTGGTATAAAAAGCATGTGTGATTTCTCACATATCAAAATTCTCCAAACTAAGCGATTGCCGTGTCCTCACGTAATGTTATATGCTCTAAAACCAAATACCTCAAAACTTCCCCAAACTAAATCTTTGAAAAGTAGCAAAGACTTTTGTGGGGAGAGTTTAGAAATCACAAGTTTTAAAACACCCCATTTTCCCATTTTTCAAAACTTTTTCCATTTTTATCATTTTTTTAGTAACTACCTAGAATATTCCGACTTTCGTTATTTCCATAACCGTTAGGGATCATAGAACAAGATGCATTTCGATCTGAGAATGCCCCAAAAGTCATCTAGACACAAGGTTAGGAGAAACCAGACAAGAATTCATGAACTTTCTTTTAGAGTCTCTCACAGCAAGAATCAAAGAACAAGTAAAAGATCAGCTGCCTCAAATTCTGCCTCAAGAAGTGTCTAACTTCGCTCCACCTGTGATTGAAAAGTTGATTAAAGAATCACGTGATGAAGTTACTCTAGCGAAGGTGTCTTCTCAACCACAATCTACTTATGAGGCTGCTTCTACACTTACTGAATTTGAGTTAAAGAAGATTCTTCTCGACAAAATGGAGAAAAGTAAATCATATCTGACGGCTCCCGAACACCAAGATTGCTATGATGGTTTGAAAAAATCTTCACAAAGATTTCTTCTATTCTTATGATGTATATTCATTGAAGCGTGGCCGAAAAGACAAGGATAAAGATGAAGACCCTTCCGCTGGATCAGACCGAGGGTTAAAGAAGAGAAAGACAAGCAAAGATACTGAACCAACCACTGGTCCAAAAAAGAAAGATTCTACGTCCGGATCCTCCAAAGGCACCAAGTCTCAACCGAAATCTACTAGAAAGTCTGTTCAATCAGAGGAACCAGTGTTCGAGGTTGCGGATTTAGACATGCCACAAGATCAGGCAGGAAATTTGGGTGATAATGAAGATGAACCAAAGAATGAGATTGCCTCTAGACGTGACTGGTTTAAGAAACCTACACCACCTCAAGAACCCACTGACCCTGACTGGAATATTGGCAAGACTACTCAGGAAGGACCAACCTAAAATTGGTTGATGACTCTAGCAACTTTTACTTCTACTGATAAATCAGTTAAAGGACTTTGATGAATTGATGAGCACTCCAATAGACTTCTCTGGATACATCTTGAATGGCCTAAAAATTAAGAATTTAACTCAAGAAGTCCTGCTTGGACCTGCATTCAGACTACTCAAAGGCACACGCTCTAGTTATGCTGAATTAGAATACGACTTTAAAGAATGCTATAAGGCTCTTTCAGAAAAGCTTGATTGGGAAAATCCTGAAGGCGGTGACTATCCATTTGATCTTTCCAAACCCCTTCCTTTGATCATGCTTGGAAATCGTCAAAGAGTACCATTCGAATTCTTTATCAACAATGATCTCAAGTATCTTCAAGGAGGAATTTAGACTATGACATACATGACGTCTACTACCAAGACAAATCCCGCTCAGTATGATCTTCCAGGCATTGAAGACATGGTTCCAAACATTTAGAGTCTTGTTAAGGTTGCTTATGATAAGTATGCGTTATGGGGTATTTCACATTGGAGAGAACAACGTAAGTCCTTCTATGCTTTTGCAAGAGGTATGCAATCAAGAGGAGATGTATATTCCACAAAAAGGATTCTGGCAGTCACTCATGTCTCGGTAATGAGGAAACATGGATACGGGTACTTGGAAGAGATTGTCGTGAGAAGAGCTGATAACGCATTATACAGATTCAAGGAAGGTGACTTTCCTCGACTTCGGATCAATGATATCGAGGATATGTTACTTCTTGTGGTTCAAAATCGGCTCACAAATCTATCAGGGGATGATGTTGCTGACTTCGCAATAGCCTTAAGGATGTTCACCAGAAGTCTGGTTATTCAGAAGCGAGTCGAGGATCTTCAACTTGGAGTTGAAAGTTATCAAAAGAAGATCAACGTCACCAAGCCTGATACTACAAGACCAGATCTCAGAAAAAGGCACCCGTACACTCCATACAAAGACCCTCAAGGATTCATTTATGTCGACGACCACAAGAGGAACAGGTTGATGCGCTCCGACGAACTGTACAAGTTCAGTGATGGCACGTTAACCAGGCTTCTTTCTTCGCTCGAAGACATAACCAAAAATATCGACATGGAGTACTTGCCGAAGAGAAGATGGAGCAATTTGGAAAAGAAAAGAGCTCATTTCATGATCAAGGACATCAACAAGCTGCTAAAGGAAAGGAGGATGATGAGGAGTTTGGAGAAATTCGTTGGTGGTAGACTCTACGGAACTGACCTCAGACTGCTGCAAAGAACAATATGACTTTGTCATATTGTGTTCATATCTCAAAGGTCATTTCGTATATCATAAACTTGTGAATTTGTATATATCAAAACCAGAGAGGAACAATTATTGCAACATATGAACGAGGCGAACATGCAATCCACAACTGGAAACGTTACCCCCAATCCATTACAACAACTGGGTAGGAACGTTACCCCCAATCCCATATCAACACGAGGTAGGACGTGACCCCGATACCATACAACAACTAGTAGAACGTTACCCCCGATCCCTTCCCATGTCAACAACTAGGTAGGAACGTACCCCCCCGATCCATTTCAAACAACTGGTAACCGTTACCCACCGATCCCATAGTCACTTACGCACCTAAAAGGCTACCGAGCTGAAGCTATACTGTAGGCCTGGACCAACAATACTGGGTAGCTACCCCGCCGCTCCAATTCCACTATTTTGATAGGCTACCTCCCCCGATCCCAAATCAATAACACTTGACATGTCAATATAGAACATGCAAGTAAACCACATTCAACATGCAACAATAAGTCATATAGCAATCACATAATGTCCACATGAAAGCAAAACACATAATCACAGCAATTCAAAACATTTAGCATCATTTCCATCCCAATGTAAAAACATTTAAAAGTGGGACTATGAAACTCACCTGACGCTTAGCTTTCCACAAGTTCCCACAAAAGCTTCACAGATACTTCACTGACAATCTAAACAATTAAGCACACAATAAGTTACCACCAATTAGGTATTCAACCCAATATGATGTAACCTCAACTATGATGGACATCTAAACTATCTATCATAGTTCTATACTCGATTCAACCCTTTTCCAACTCTTACATATGCCAATTATATTTTAATACTACACTTTAAACTTTCTGGTTTTGAGCAGAATTTTATACTCGCTTACACGCCCTAAACGTACCACTTAAACACTTCAATAATTCAAACCAAAATTCACCATGCTACATACATGTCTTATGAACCTCTCCTATCTCTCTCAAAGTCATTACCCTTTTACAAATACCCTTTAGAAATTCCTTAATCCAATGTGTCCAGAATTCATCCAGAATCTGACCTTCTAAAATTATGACATTGGTTAACCAACTTAGACCTCCCTATGACCTTATCAAAAATTCAGGGGACTCACACAACATATGAACTAACTTCCACGTGATTTAGAGCCTCTAACTCATTGTCTAAGTATTTTTAGAAAAATCAAAACCAAAACTGAATTTCGTCACTGTTTTACACACCGATTTTGTAACGACCATTTGACCCACTTCCCGACCATAAAAACTCATGAGGCCAACTTTTCTAGAAAGTAGACTCTCTGAGGTTATCTCCAGTATGTTGTAAATTATCTATTTGATCTTTTATGACTGGAAAGAAACATGGTTGGCGATTCTATAAGAATACAAACAATGTTCCAGGTTATGAATTGACGATTCGAAGAATTTTGAAATGATTAACACTCTTGATAGTGTCACAAAACACTTTAGCAATGACAACGTCGATTGATATTTCAAATCAATTTTTTTATTTTCAATCGGTGAATAGTAACTAGCAAGTTCACGTTATATCGTGAGTTGTCTGCTTGAGACGTTCCGATAATGAGAACAATTGAGTATGATGAATCCTAATACACATGGTGTAGAAAGATTTCAATACTACACTGGAAATCCTGTCAAGAAGATATTCTTAATTGAATCTATCTGATCATAGGTGGATTCTCACGGATTTCGAGAGGTTACTTACCAACCATAACACGGGGCGAAATGACAAAGACATAAGTCGTCCTCTGCTTTATTGCTAACGTTTTTGTATTCAGAATATATAAAGATGGTGATGGAGGTACTGATTCCAGCTGACTCACAAGCATTCTGTGCAACATGCTCATCACCCAACCGACAAATATTAAAGACATCGATGAAAGCTCACAGTACATGTGTAATAAGACTTCCCGCTACTCTGATAACCATAAACGTCCTACTTGAAGCAACAAAGTGGTCAAGTTAAAGAAATTCAAGAAAGAAGCATCATTAAAGCTTTTAAGTTATCATATCAAGAAAAGTATGAGCATGTCGGTCCGGCAAGTCACAAGTTTACGAAGATGGTAAAGTTTACAAATGGCAAAACAGGATTATCCTTGGTTGATGACTCAAGGTTGTTCAAGGTCACATTCTCACATTCGAGTCAAGATAAAGGAACAAGCTCACATCAAAAGTCAATGATCACTACATCAAATCATAAGTTAATGATTGAAGTTAAAGACTACGAGCTCAAGACCTCAAAAGAAAAAATAAGTGAAAGCAAAGAATGCTTAGTTTAAATTTTTTGTTAAATTTAAGTGACCTCCCTAGGAGGAGATTGTATAAATACCATAAACAGTAATGATGTCACATCCAATATAAGTAGTCATAGGCTCGAGTAATTAAGTTATTGATTCTATAGTCAAAGCTAACCTGGCTAAAGTTTACATTTTAGAGCCCATAAACACATGCCCATGGGCCCGGTTAAGCTAGGCATATATAATACCCTCCTCCACACATGGAGAGATGTTTTGGTTGTTCATTTAACACACTTCACTAAGCTAATATTGTCATTTCTTTCTCTCTCTCTAAGTGTTCATCCAACCATCTCTTTCCCTTTCTAAAACTCTAAGTGAATCATTTCATACTTGTGTTAAGAGATTCTACACATATCAACCCCGTTTCCTCCCGGAGTAAATAAGGTGCGAAAATTCATAGCCTTCCTACTCGGACCAGAGTAAATATATTAGCATAAGATGTACCTAGTTTCGAGTTAACGTTAGGGCTAGACGGTTCCTGGCCCACATTCACATATTCAGTATTCACGGTAGTATCCACATGCTCTTCCATAGTAGACGAGGATACCACGACCGAATCCGCGACAGTTTAGCATAAGATATAACACCACTCTTCTCCTTTACACCTCTTACAAAACAAACAGGAATGCCATTAAGGCTATGCAACTCATCCTAAAACTTCTTCAATTTGTTAAAGAAAGCAACTACTAAGAGATTTCCTTGAGAGACTTTACTTAATTCCCTTTCAACTTGGTAAATGAGAGGATTATTACTTTGACCATATCTTTCATCAAGCTCTTTCTAGAGATCACTTGCAGATTGTGAATACAAGAAAGAATCTGACAACTCTGCAACCATGGAATTCAAGATCTAGCAAGTAACCATGTAGTCACAAAAAATCCACCTTTAGTAATTGTTATCAATAACAGCAGGTTTTGGTAAAGATCCATCAATGAACCCTAATTTTAATTTTGCCCCCAAAGCCATTTTGATTGTACGACTCCAACCAAGGAAGTTACCACCATTGAAAGGAGTATTAGTAAGCATCATACCAGGGTGATCAAAACTCGCCAAATGCAATTGATCATTAACCATACTATGCGTATTCGACTCAAAAGTCTGATTATCACCATTGTTACCACACCCGTTACCGTTAGAACCGTTAATTCCGTTCGCCATTGATAAACCTTGATTCAAATGAGGTGTGTTGAAGATTTTAATTAATCAATTGATCAATTAACAAGCTTACTCACGAATTAGGGCTCAATTGACTAGAACAAGAACAAGAATTCAATCAAAATCAAGCTACCAAGTGCTCTGATACCATATCAAATTATGCGGAAAGTATTAATTTAGGATAAAACTTTGATAAAAAATATCATTGAAATGATCAAGATTACCACAAGTAGCAAAGAGGAAATGATATATAAACCAGAATCAGAGTTTAGTTACCTTATTTTGCGGCCTTAAAATAAGATAGATAAAAGAAAAAGTACAATCAACACCTATAATTTAGACTGTTTATACAATGAACAAAAAGTCCTAATACTTCAATAACACCTATTTCATCTTGAAATAAAAACAATCACCCAAAATGAAATATAACATATGTATGATTACAAGAATAAACCAAAATATACTTGTTTATCAAAACAACTTAGGCGCACATAAAAAGCATTCACGCCTCGCACCTGACTTTGCCCTTTCGCCTCTCACTTTGCTTCTCGTTAGGCATACTTTAAAAACATTTTTTGAAAGTGCCCCTCGCCATACGAATGGGTTATTAAGGTGCGCTTGGGTTATTTAGAGTGCTCTTCAGCATTTTTTGTTTTTATATGAGGCGCACACAAAAGAGGGGAGCACTTGGTGTTTAGAGTGCTCCTTAACATTTAATATAAAAAATAGTGTTGGATTTTTGGCTTTATGTGAAGCACACAAAAGAAGTCGAGAGCACTTGATCGTTTAGAGTGCTTCTTAACTTTTTATATGAAATGTCGGGAGCACTTGGTGCTTTAGAGTGATCTTGTTTGTCTTTATGTGAGGCACAACAAGAGATGGAGAGCACTTGAAATTATTTGTTTTGTGATTGTTTGTCTTATTTGAGGCGCACAAGAGAAACCGGTAGCACTTGGTCTCTTAAATGGTCCATTTTTTTTAGAACGGCAATTTATTAAAAAAGCTAGCAAGGAGCTAGAAAATTACAAAGATAAAAGGTGAGGATTTTTTAACCACTCAACCCAACTAAACGACCCTTTACATCTATATCTAATCCAATAAAAAGATGACAAGACTACATCATCAAAAATCACTGCCTTAGCAGGAATGGAGTCACCAAAAATCAACTTGCAACCGGAAAAATCCAAATGCCCACCACATACCATAACAACACCCTTGAAAAGATTTTCTAAGTTCGTGATAGTCGAATGCTGTTAATCACATAACCCATCGTCAAACGAGTACACCCTCTCTAAAGCAACGTTTCACCAGTTGGCAAACCATTCGGAAAAGAGATCTTGGCCAATTCACATGAAAGAACACATGAAAGATGTTTCCCAACAATCACCACCATATTGACGGAACAAAGAATAGAAGGAATATCCAACCCGTCTACTAGAAAGATTCAACCTGAGTTGGGAAGACAATCCCAACCAGCATCCTTCCAAGCATGAATATTAATTTGATGGTCACCTCCTATAAGTCCATCTAGTTGGGGGGAAAAGAAAAAAAAAACAACCAGCAAGCCGACTATCATCAATAGCTTGTCTAATTGAAGAAACAGAAAAAAAATACCTGAACCTTCTAAAGACCAGTACCATCTGTCATTCGAGTTTCCAAGAGTAGTACCTTCCAAAAGAACTATCAACTCCTCCATACATGAGCCTGTCAGACTCCACTTCTCCAGTAACAAAAACGGTCTAAAAGATACCCGACCAAATTCCTTGCGGCTTGCGCCATTTTGGAAGCCACACTAATCCTTTTACTATCCTCCAATGCATATAGCCTTGAAAATTTAGATTTCAGAGGAGTATCACCAATCCACACATCATCCCAGAAACTAGTATTCTCGCCGTTACCAATCTTCTTTTGGATGTAGCTATATAAATCAAAACCATGAGCTTTAACAACTTCCACCTCTCGAATAATATCACACCAAACAGATTTATAACCGATTCTGGAACAATTACCAATCCTACCGTTGTCCCCATGAAGAGCTTTTATAACCCGAGACCAAAGCAAATCTTTTTGAGTTTTGAATCTCCACACCCATTTGAACATAAGAGCCCGATTTAACGCGTAAAAACTAGAAACACCAAGGCCACCTTTCTCCTTAGAAGCAAGAACTTTACTCCATTTAACCCATATGGCTTTCTTACTATTCAAATCGATCCCATTAAAAAAACGACTCCTAATGGATTCCATCCGATGAAGAACATTCTTCGGAACCTTAAATATAGACATATGATATATAGGAAGCGATCCTAAAACCGCTTTGAGAAGAGTTAACCTTCCTCCTATCGAGAGGGTTTTCATTTTCCATTTTGAAAGGCGAGCAATTAATTTATCCACAACCTCATCCCACGAACAAATCCTACACATATTTCCCCCCACCTTCGATCCAAGATAAGTGAAAGGAGTTTTGAGAATACCACAACCAATTCTATTCGCCGCTTGGTGAATATAATCATCCTTCACCGCAATTCCCATTAACTTACTTTTACTCACATTTATACATAAACCCGAAGCCCTTTGAAAACATTTCAACACAAAAATTATAGTATCAATGTTTTTCGAGTTCCATTGACCCATAAACACAACATCATCGGCAAAGAACAAGTGAGAAAGATGCATCGAAGAATTCAACACAATACCTTGAAACATACCCGCATGCACCACTCGATTGAAAGAAAGATGAAGACTTTCCATGACCAAGATAAAGATGAAAGGAGCTAGCGGATCACCTTGCTTTAAACCCTTGTAAAATTGAAATTCACTTGTCGGGCTACCGTTAACTAAAACCGAACCTCTAGATGATCGAAAACATTCCTGTATCCACCCACACCATTTTTCTCCAAAGCCAAACTTACTTAAAACATCATCTACATAATCCCAACGAACGGAGTCATACGCCTTTTCGAAATCAATCTTAAGAACAAAAGATTGTTTACGTTTCGCTTTACACCATTGATAAACCTCGTTGAGAATAAAAGGACCATCAAGAATTTGCCTATCCGCAACGAAAGCCGATTGAACTTCATTCACTAAATCACCCAACACCATCACGATTCTGTTTGCCAAGATTTTAGAAATAATTTTATAAAGACTCCCTATGAGACAAATGGGTCTAAAATCTTTCACCAATTTTGCATCAGAGATTTTAGGAATAAGAGTTATAAATGATGAGTTACAACCCTGAGAGAAATAACCAGAATCAAAAAAGGACTTAACTGCTGCCACAACATCGTTTCCAATTAAATCCCAGAACCGTTTATAGAAACCAAAAGTAAACCCGCCTGGCCCCGGAGACTTGTCAACGCCACAATCCCATACCGCATTTTTAATTTCTTCGACAAAAACAACCGCTTCCAAATCCTCTTTTTGAATAAGAGATAATCTATTAGGGAATTCCATATCTAAAGTAGGACGAATCGAATTGGGCTGCTCGAACCGATTCCTAAAGTGATTAAGAAATTCTTGTTTCACCATATCAGGCCTCTCCTCCCACACTCCATGAATCCAGAACCCCAAGTTCTTGCTGCAGCATCCTTTTTTTAGTTTTATTACTTTGCCTCGATCTATTCCACATCCGAATCTTATTCTTGATAAATTTCAACTTGTGCATTAACTTAGACATTACATCATTCGACTGATCGGGAGCCTCATACCAACCATCATGGACCAGTTTAACAAAACCCTCCACTTCCAGCCAGTAATTAAAAAA
>BQNB010116514.1:2630-14030 GCA_026074375.1 Tanacetum coccineum
TCTTGTTTAGATCTTCCAATAGATTCGCTTGATCTGGGTTTTTGATGAAACGAACGAATCCGAAGCGACGACCTGATTTTGATAACTTTCGTGCGATGTACACATCTGCAACCACTCCTTGCCTATCACAAAGCTTCCATAGATCTTTAGAAGACACTGTTGTTGGAAAATTAGTTACAAAAATCGTGATCGAGATGTGGTGGAGATTTTTGGAATTGGGGTGTTGGGATGTTGGATGAGGCCCGTTCATTTGGAGATTTAGGGTTCTTGATTTGGGGTTTTCAATTTAGGGTTCTTGATTTGGGGATCTTTGGTTTGTTTGTCTTAATTCTAAAGTAAACACCATGACAATATTTTGTGCAAGACGGGTCTTAAATTCAATTACTGCTAAATGCAAATAACTTTAAAATGATCATGTTAACCTCTTGAAAAAAATGACCTTTACACTATTTGATTACGAGTGACGGTTAGTTCAAAACTCGTGAACTAATTAGGTAAAAGATATAAAAGAAAAAAGATCCTCTAATATTTAAAATAACATAACGGGTCATGTTGAGAATGTTGTGAGTAGAAATTTAATTTAAAATAATTCGAACTTCTTACAATAAAGACCCATTCTTTTTTTTCGCTCACAACAACCTCAACATTAACTCATCAAGTTCATTTTGAATAGGGTTTTTCTAACTTGTGCCATAAAGGCGATTTGACATAGTTAAAAGATCTTTTCTGATATAAAAACATAGTTAAAAAAAGGATTTGACATTTTCCATTCATCACCTACCTTTATGACTCACACATGTGTACTTGTATTCATACAAGGAGTACATGTGTTACATTTGTTTATCTTGCTTCAAAGTTCCTTTATACGGGTGATTAAGTTAACTTATCTACACAATTTTTGTCTCATGAGTGTTGTCACCTTCCAAAATTTTAAAAATTTAAAGACTGCACTGAGAAAAATAGAGTTAAATCTCTTCCATTCATCACCCAACTTATGACTCATACACACATTTTAAAATTGTTCAACACATAAAAACGATCACATTGGCTATTTGCTTATGAGTGTCATTACAGCTATTGGGATGATATGTTGTGTTGCGTGTGTTACTAGACTAAAATGTTTGTATTGGGCCATGCCCGTTTGGTCATTTAGCACTATTTATATTGTACTCAAACTCATTATTCAGTTATGCAAATTACATAAACTTACGGCGTCTACATATCTTTCGAAGTTTTTTTGTCTAAGGAACATCATATCTAACATATAAATTCCTCAAGAATATAAGAAGTCATTACTTCATTACATATTCAAAATGATACGTAGGATGTTTGTTTATGATACATAAAACTTCATCGTTTTATATTCACATATGTACTTTTCCAACTTTTGTAAGATTACATTTGTTTGACTATTTTGCTCCAAATTTGCTATATGTAGGGTATGTTTGGCAAAAGTAACTGTTGTTGGAACTGGAGATGGAGCTGTAGATGGAGATGGTGATGGAGATTATGAAAAGAGATTATTTTTATAAGCTGCATGAAGTAGCATTTGATTTTAAGAGATTATGAAAGATTTTTTTTTTATAATCTCTTATAATTTTGTCTACCAAACGAAGCTTATATTTTAAGTAGCTTATTTTTCAAAAAAATAAGTATAATCTTTTGACAATCTTGTGTACCAAACATGCCCTATATCTATAAAATTATAGAAATATGCATAAACAAGCAACTTATAATTATAAGTTATAATATACTATAATAAGACAATATTAGTTGGTGTTTTAAGTTAGATTTAACAAAATTTTAACTAACATTAGTCATCACCTGTTCAAATTGTCAATTAAACTTTAAAAAGATTATGAAAAAAAACTTTTCTTTGATTTTTTTTAAATAAGTCATGACCCGGCCGATTTGATCAAACCGGGTCAATAAAAAACCGACCCTTCAATCCGATTAAGAAACAAGCAAAAACCTGGTCACATCCGGCCTGATCTCCGAGCCGGTTTATGGTTCAACCGGCCGGATCAACCCGAATATTAAAAAATTGATTAAAAAGTTAAGGATAAAGATTCGCCTCTTACGATGCTTTCAGAGAGATCATGTTTATGTGTATTATGTGAGCCAATATCATAGGTGGACCCATAATTTTATTTGAAAAGAAAACATCTATCAATTTTATTAACAACCTAGAGCATTAGGTACAGTTTAAGCCTTGGGGTGGTGCCATTAATGTGTCACCTCATAACTTTTCCTCATTACACCAATTTATCATGACTCTAAAACATTTACTCCCTCGTATAAAAGTGATGCCATAGGTAAAAATAGTATCACGAGTCAACACAAATCCTATTAAAACACAAATAAACACAAATTTTTAAAAAAAATTGGATGGTCATAGCGTGGGCTGGTGTTCTTAGCATCAAAGACGATGATACGATGTCCGGTATAATTGTTGGTGTCATAGCTTACACTGGTGCGATGACTTGAAGTCATTAGCCCACTGTACCTTATGCTCTTAACATGACCTACAGAGTATCATTTTGAAACAATTACTCCCTCCGTCCCAAAATTATTGTGCCCCGACAAAAAACACACAGTTTAATAAAAGTGCATTTATTACTGCTTTCTCTTTCTTACTTTTTGACAGAATGACAGTTTTACCCTTAGCTAATTAATTAAAGTCTTCCTTAAAGTTTGTAATAATAATTTCAAACAATGGTAATATAGTAAACTTGATGAAACTTCCATATCTATTTTTAGTAGTGGACAATTAAATTGGGACATCCCCAAAAAGAAACGTAGACAAAAAAAATGAGACGTAGGAAGTATAAAGGATTTTGATCCAAAAGTTAATCATCAAAATGAAGCCATATATTTCCCCGTAAAAATGGTCAACCTAGCTTGTTTATTGCATATGCTTGTTCTTTAAATTTGTTATTTAATTAAGAAGAATACTAAAACCATAAAAGTTTTAAAATTTTTTACACAATGATGTATCATGTATATATGTGGATGCATATAAGAGAGATAAGTCAAAAGTAAACTTGAGAGTGCAATTAACTTTATGACACATCATTTTGTGAAATTTTTTGTGTAAATTCTTTTGTGGTTCTAACATTCTTCTTTAATCAAAATTATCATATAAGTAATGTAATTTAATTGATTTCTTGTTTCAAACTTTAGTATTTTAAAAGCGCAAAGGTTATAACTCAAGCCATAAGAGAGCTGGATGACTTGTGTGATTGGTTCGTTATTCACTACTTTGGGTATCACTGGCGCCGTCATAGGGTACAGGCCGTGGCGCCATTGGTAACCTCGTCGGTTGAATCACATTGCGTTTTTCATTTTTTTTTCTTTTCAAATTTTGAATTAAGAGGAGCGTGTAGTAACGATAATAATTCAAAAATACTTATTTTTCACCTATAAATACTCACTTTTATCAAACACATTATATATAATTAATTCAAATAAAAAAAATAACTACACTTTCATATACACTTTCATATCTCCTTCAAAAAATGTTTTAACAAAATAATGATTGGTTACTTAACAATCTCTTCAATACCTCTTCTTCATCCGCTAATTTGGACTCGACATCATCCGCAACACCGTCATCCGCCCATATGTCTCAATGCCCCGACCAAATGTATCAATATCCCAGTCATTCTTTTCAATATCCCAACAATTCTACTCAATATCCTGACCATTCTTCTCAATACCCCGCCCATTTGTCTAAAAACCCAACGCCTTCTTACCCACCACAATATGTAAACCCGATGCCATATTTTTCACAACCGCCGTACGCATCACCAATGAACCAAGATCAATATAATCAAATGGCGTACGCACAATACCAACAACAACAACAATTTAATCAAATGAATCTCGATACTTCTTCACAACCACCACAACAACATTTACGTGAAACGCCACCAAACTCACCACAACACTCACCGACACAAGCTTCACAGTCCGAATCCTCTCCGTCGGAAAAGTAAAAGCAACGAGAGGCAAAGGACGAAAACCCCGACCGAAGAAAACCGACGTCACACATACCCGATGGACACGTGAAGAAGAAAAACTTTTGGCCGAAACATATGTACAAATTTCGGAAGACCCACGTACCGGCATTTACCAAACTAATAAGAAGTTTTTGGGTAAAGTTGTTAGTGAATACAACGATCAAGCAACCGTCCAACGTACAAATGATATGATTACGGGAAAGTAGACAACTTTGTCACGTGATTGCAACAAATTCGTCGCGATTGTCGACGAACATGCACGGTTGAGTGGTGAAAACGACTCACCGTGGCTTGCTCGTTGTAGAGACGTTTTTCGATAGTTGGGGGTTTGCGTTTGTCCACTATGAAGCGCAAGATGTTTTGAAAAATCACCACAAATGGCGTGGTGTCAAAGTCGTTGTTCCCGGAACACGTGTTCGTACCGCCGAGGACAGTGAAGAGCCGAACGAGCTATTTCGAGGCGACACAATACCACGTCCTCACGGCAAGCCAAGGCCTAGCAAGAGTCTAAAATCCGATTTGTCCCAATCCGCGGGATCATCTTTGACGGGAGGAGAAGCTTTCAAGGAAATGGTCCAAGAAGAATTAAGGATTGAACGTGAATTTTTTTTGATATTCTCGATGCACAAAAAAAGTTCAAGGAATTGAAGTTTCTTAATTTTAATACCGAAGGGATGAGGCCGGAAGATGCGGCTAATATCGAAAAACTCAAAGACGAGATCCGAGCAAAATACTTTGGCTTATCCTAGTTTTTATTATCTGTTGTATCGTAGGTTTTAATATTTGTCGTATTTTTATTTCGTTTGGTATCGTATTGTATTTGTACTTCGTTTCGTATTTTTAATATATCGTATTTTGATTTTAGTTTATATTGTGTTAAACTTTTAAAATCATCATGCCAAGTGTCATACACATCTACTCTCTCGTCATTCTTCACCAATTAACTTTTAAAATCCACTAATCATAAGTTTAGGTCTATTTTTGGATCTTAGTTTTAGGCATACATTTTATTATCCTAAAATAAATACGTAAGTCATGCAAATGAAATTTCTTTCTTGAAAATTATTGTGCTTCCACTCCTTTCAAAAAGGGAAATAATGAGAACTTTAATACGGTAGATAATTTATCATCTTTATGCGCCTTGAATTGATTGGTAACGCGTTTGAGAAAAATGATGATTACCAAGAAATGGACCAAAAGAGAGCCCACTAAAATAGTTGTATAGTAGTTAATATAATGACCTTCACCACTTTGAACCAGCCGTTAATTAATTACATGTTCACAAAAACTTTTGTACGTGGACTACATGAATTAGCTGAATCAATATAATAATAATATCTTTAACTAATCAATGTGTTTAGCGTTATGAATATGTTAATTAAGTAGTGACAGATAGGATACGTTTTGAGGACGGTGACGTGTTGAGTTTTTATAGAGCATGTAGTGTGTTGAACGTGCTCATGTCTGGCTAAATATATAGGGTTTTTCTAACATGTGCCCCAGAGGCACATGTTAAAGTGGAGACATCAGACCTGATTGGCCAGCAGTTATTGTTATTAATCATTAACAAGCCCCACAGTTATTTGTGAGGCCTGTTAATGATTAATAACAATAACTACTGGCCAATCACGCTGTGACACACAGCCTGTGTTCCCACCTTAACATGTGACACATGTTAGAAAAACCCATATATGAGAGAGTTTATAATGTTTTTAAAGCAGTGATTTAAGTGAAGAAGGATCTAGCTATCTAGCTAGGGCAACGACTTTAATGGCTCGACCAGTGGTGCTCCTAGCGCTGGTCGTACTGGTTAATCTCGTGTTGTTGGTTCAATCATCGGTCTTTAATCGAACATCATTTCCTCCTGATTTTGTATTTGGAGCTGCATCATCAGCTTACCAAGTAAACTTATATTAGTTTTGATCCAATCTGGTTCTCTTTAAATTGATATAATACTTATTATTAGTAGTCGGGCCGGTTAATAGTGAACGTTTTTCGATTTGTGTAGTATGAAGGTGCACCATTTGATGATGGAAAGGGACCAAGTATTTGGGATACATTTGCTCATCAGTTTCCAGGTTTTCTTCTATCTATATATATTTGCATCTTACTGTAATATTTTTTGATATCTCAAGGTTACAATGATTACTTTTATCATATTGAGCTTCAACATTCGTTAAGACATATTGCATATATTATCAAAAACTATTTCCAATATATGAAAATTTGAAACATATATATAAACTTTGATAAAAGATAATATAATGAATCCAAATATATACTCATTGTATTTGCAGGAAAGATAACAAACGGGGATAATGGTGATGTAGGCGATGACTTTTATCATCGTTACAAGGTATGGCAAGTTATTGTTTTTTATATACTCATTTTGAACGATCATATAATATCAAAAGGCTCAGGCAGGATAGATACAGATCAAACTATTTTGCATGACGTATGCAAAACCTTGTTGAACAAAGTTACATAATCATTAGCATTTTGTTATGCAAAATAGAAATTAGTTTATTCTGAGGAGTCGATACTACATTAGTTTTGAGACACAAAATGTAAGAGGTATACGGAGGATTTGAATGTACCTAACGCAGTTGTGATATGTTGCGATTTAGGTGATACACGTATTTACTTAGTTATTAGTTATTGTATAACTTAAATATTTTTGTAGGACATGACTAATTGAGCCTTATGCGGTGTTTTGGTTTTTGCAAAAAAAAATTTCTCACCGCTCTGACGTTCTTACCGTCAGACACGGTCTAGGACCGTCGGGACTTGTTTGTGTTTTTCCCAACTTAGTCAGACGCGGTCAGATGGGAATATCTTATGAGTAAGAAGTTGATGGGTTGTTGATTGCCTGCCTGACTTTATATTTCTGTTGCGTTGGATGTGGTTACACTCTTGTGCTCGTTGGGTGTTTTTTGTTTGTTTTTTTTTAAAAGGTTGTCCATGTTCTTGTGTATGAAGAAGATCGGATGGTAGGTGAGCGAAGAGATAATTATATTAAGAAAAGCATGTGTATCTTGTCGCAGCTGTAATACTGTTTAAGGACATAGGTTGGACTTTGTTGGTTTTTTTTTAAAAAATGAAATATTTATGTGATATTTGTGACGAGATGGTTTGTAAGTTTCGCTTTTTGTTTTTAAGTGACTTTTGATCACCTTTTAAATGCAGATGTTTTTGTTTAAAATTCTTTCAACATCGAGAATTATTTTTCTAATAGTTTTGATGTTAGTTGGGTAATGATCTTATAACTTGAACAAAATGAAATTGATTTTGTAGTTGAACGAATTATGAAATTGATCCGAGTGTTTACGGGTCGGACCTTAAGATCCGCATGTTTTAGATGAGGGATTTGGGTTGAGTGGTTGACAAAATGACTTGGGTCTGTTTTATATTCATTGACTTGGGCTTATCATTTTTTTCATTAACTCATGGTTTAAAGTTTAGTCTTTAAATTAAACGTTTAATTGTGTATGTATTATTTAGATTATATACTTTTTTTGTTTTAACTTACTTATTGAAAGTTTTGCTAAAAAAACCTTATGTATGAAGTTTATCAAAGCGAAATTGTGATTTAAAGAGTTTTTATCTACACAATTTTGTTGACCAAAAGTATGGTCACTTATTTTTTACGAGATATCAGATTGGGGACCAATAATCTCGGTCACTCTTAAAACAAAACGCAAATACTAATTGTCGAAATAGTGAACAATAAAGTCGTCACTGAATTTTCGTCACTAAATACACTTTTTCTTGTAGTGGAAGTGATAAAACAAGAGATACGAAAAGACAAATTATGCTTAAATTTTAACAGATTAGCAACTTATAATAATAAAAATTTAACCGATTAGCAACTTATTTAAATCATCGTATTGTTGCGGTTTAATATATACACAAAAAATGGACAATTAAAATCCTTTAAACAATTATTAAAACACAAACAACATCATTTCATTCATATTCAGACTTTATAATTGTCTCTTACCAGTAAGATGTAGTAGTCAGATTCAAACCCAAAACATCTTAATGAAACAAACATGCCCTAATTAAAATATTTAATTAGTTTACTCTCATCATTAGGCATTACTATGGTGTGTTATAAAAGATTTGAAAAGTGATGGAATAGATTTAATGTTTATTTCATCTTATAGTGGAAGTGTACATTTTTCATGTCTAGGTGGCATTGTGGATGTCCTAATTCTTGAAACCTCTTCTATGTAATTTCAATAACATTTAAGTTGCTGTGTTATGTAAATCATTTTAAGAAGTTTGTAAAGGTTTACACCATAGTATGAAGATATATGTTTATACAGAGTCAAAGGTTTTAAAGATAGTTGATGTGACATTTTATAAACCTTTTGTGAATAAGAGTATTTATCTTAGTGGATGCTCTTAAGTTATAATGAAACCCTTAGTTTTTGACTCTCATTATTATAATGTATACTTGTTCGCAAAACAATATATTTAATCAGTGTATTAAATCGTTTGTTGGCTTTCCGTAGGTTTAGTTTTTATAGGACCAATAAATTTGTTATATAAAAACTACAAGGGTACCTCCACGGTTGAGGGGGGGCGGGTTCTTGCGGCGACAGGTACACTGAAAAGATAAAAAAATTTCGACGGAAAATGTTTTGAGATTTATTATTTTTTATGTCACTCGTAAATTATAAAAGTTCAATATTCGATATCGTATATTTTAACTCTTTAACCAATGTTTTTCATTATACAATTGTGACAATAAATATTTTACTGGGCAATGTTTTTCCCTTCTTTAATATGACTTTTTGATTTATATAAAATTAAACTTTATAATTATGTGTTCAAAAATTCATTTTTTTATTTGCTTGAGTTATAATTAAAATACAGTAATAAATTAGTAACTTGCCTAGTTTGTATCATGTTTTATATTAGTTGTACGTTTGGTAATGATGTGATGAGTGTAATATTAGTATTAATTATATAGTGTTTGAATTAATGTACGAGTGCTTTTTTAATTGTTGTAAAACAAAGCTTTTAAAGTATTGTGATGCTTAAAATAAAGTTTTAATTGATGCTTTTAATATTGTATTGAAGGAGGATTATTTGCACACTCTGCAAAATTGTTTGGCACACTCAAAAGGATTAGGTGTTGACATTTAATACCCTTAGATCACCATTACTCTTTGTTCACCACTCCAAGGGTATGACTGATTAAATGTCAAATACAACACTTTTGAGTAAAGATGTGAGCAAGTCACTTCTCATTATATAAGATGCTTTTTTAAGGTGAGATTACGTTAAATTTGTTAGCGAATTTTAATTGAAGAAAAAGAGTTTCATTTTTGCTTTTCTTGTAGTATAGACAGTGTTATTGTAAACCCGGGTTCGGACTCCGGCCGGGTTCACGGGATGAACCTGGGTGTTCCTTTGGCCGAAAAACGGGTCAATTTAAACCGGTTTCATATTTTCGAAAACCCGGTTTGGACCCTCCGGGGTCTTGACCGGGTTTGGAGTGACCGGGTCAACGGCGGGGTCATGGAACCCGACGAGGGTTTTGGTTTGGTTTTTTCGTAATTTTTTTTATAAACTAGAAAACATGTTAATTGTATGATTGAGTTTGCGACTGTAATTTAATATTTTAATGTTTTATTTGTTATAATATATAGTCTATTGCTTAATATATTGTACAATTTTCACTGATTTTTTTACATATATTTCTTTGTCTAATAATAAATAAGTACTTTTGTAATTTTGTTTCCTATTTTGTGCCGAGCAATTTTTTTTTTCAAGTTGCCTAGTTAAAGAAAAAGAAAAAAAAAAAGTAAAATGGGCCGGTACTGTAGCAACTACGTCAAAACGACGTAGTTTTATTCCAAATATAGTATAAATATATAATATATAATATATAATTGCCTTTTGGAGAAATAAGTAACGAATTCAATCCTTTGGTTAGACGTCACTATAACATGACATATACTCATTGTTTGAGGCTTATATTTTAGGGAAGGATTGTTTGCATTCAAAAGAACAATGTAACAGGGAGACATGAAAGTTATCTAGCAAATGATAAAACATTCTGAAGAATTTTATATATTTAATTCTGCTGAAGAGAATAGTTATTTTTTTATTTTTAAAGTAAAGAAATGAATTGAGATATAATGCCGTAACATGTCTTCATCTCAAGTAGTCATTTGTCAAAATTTATTAACTGTCTATTCTCTGATCTTCATTACATATCTCTAGTAGCGCATAGATACGTGTTGTAAGCATATACATATACGTGAAATACACATATAATATTGATATTCGTTCTATAACTTAAGGATTTTTGTGAATCTTTGTTATATGAAATCAATATATTTGTTGTTGATTAATCGGGTGCCAAAACGTGATCATGTGGTTTAAAACTATTTGGTTATATGTATATCAGTGTTATTCCAAATAGTCATATTGTATAGTCGCGATAATTGAATGTTACTGAAAATTCTGATAGAAAATGACTCGCGACAAAACTCGAGATTAATCTTGTTTTTAAGAGAAGGCCGATCATATTAGCTTGGTGCCTGTGTTTTTGTGTGTCTCGTTAGTGTTTCATTATTATTGCCTTTCCGTTGCCCGTACCCGTCCGGTCCGCCCATTTTGCCACCTCTATTTCCGACACATCCACTACTAGAAAATGTGTCAATATAACGAAAATTTTGCAACAACCATGAAGTCATTGCCAAGTTCACACATTTGTCCATATTTTTGTTTATTAGTAGCAGGTTCGGATAATTTAGAATAATGGAAAATTGGAAATACCTATCTGATATGTGTATTCTTGTTAAAAGTAATTTGGTAACAACTTGAAATTGTTGCTCTTTTTGTTACCCTCATTGGCTCATTGCTAACCAAAATATAGCAAAGACTTATAAGTTGGTCACCAAATAGCAACGACTAGACACATTTGCCAACGATATGCGGGTTAGCAATGGGGTGTATAGCAGCAACTAACCTGTTTCGTTGGTAATGTGGTTGCTACTGTATAAGTTATTAGCGACGAAATTGGGCCATATTGCAACGACTTACGTCCGTTGCTATTGACAGAGTTTCTGGTAGTGAGATTTACTTTAGATCTTCTGTTCACATGAGGGTCGAGCTTGCACCAATGCTCATGGATGACCTTAGGGTACGGTTGGTCTATTATCCGGAATCACTAACGGTATGACTTTGATCAAAGAGGTGTATGGGATTGAGGATATTAATTTCATTCATTTTGTTTGGTATAAAATTATAGGTATAACTATCATATTAAGTACGTGTTTAATTCTATTAGTTTTGTAGGGAAAATAATAAAAAATGTGAGCCCCATAAGAATTGTAAACAAAAACACCCTTTCTCCATG